>JANAVB010024400.1:7436466-7607999 GCA_029216955.1 Iris pallida
ATGTATATATATATATATATATATAATATAATATATATATATATAGATATATATATAATTGGTTCGGTTCGGTATGGTATTACACTCAAAACCGCTACCACTACCATTATACCATATTTTAGTCGGTTCGGCAATTCGGTATCGGTACATAATTTCGGTTCGGTTTTTGGGATATTTTTATCGGTATTCGGTCGGTTTTTCGGTATCGGTCGGTATTTGCTCACCCATACTAGATAACTTAGATTCTATTGACCATGACCATATTTGAATTTATCCTTTATAGTGCCTAAGCTTTAATCTTTGATCACACCTATATGACTTTGATTCTGACTTTAATCGTGCCTATCATTCTACATTTAAATTTTGATCATTTCGGCTTGATCATGATTTTGATCTAAACGATTTAATCTTTTTAGTTGTGACTAGCTCGTGCCAAAATTGGATTTTTATTCTTTCCGTTCCTATACGGTTTTGAATATTATGCTTTTGAATCCATCCCCAATCATGCCTAATGATTTAAAATCGTGCCATAATTGATCATTCCTAAATAATTTTGACCACATTTTGATTCTATTCCTAATTGTGCCAAATCAAGCTATTTCACAAATTTTGAGCAACCAAGGAAGAATAAAATACGAGACACTGGAGATTTGAAAGAATCAGTTATAGTGTGGTAATGATATATTTTAGACTGGTTATGATATTTTGGACAATGAGATGAAATTGGATGGATGAAATGTGTAACTAGGAATGGAGGCAAAGTCAAGAAGATAGTAGCATCATTAAATTTTAGAAATTGTTATGTTTAAAGAAATTTCTAGTATGGATTATTTTCATATAAAGCTAGAAGACGAAAGTTTCAAAAGAAGAAGAATAGTAGATAATAAAATTAAATGGGGTGATAATAATTGGGAGTTATATTCTTAAGACCGATCAGGATATTCAAGAGTGAATTGATTCAAAGTAATTTAGATACTTGAGGTTACAAATTCTTGAGATATTTAAGTGAGGATAAAATAATGATTTGAAGAACCCAAATATACGAATTATGCGACGAAGGACAAGAACTGATACAACACAGAATTTTGAATTTTGAAATACAAGAACTAATATTACCAATTGTAAACTTTCAGGTAAGTAACGATTTAAGAGACAAGACCGATTAATGGATATAGAGGAATAAAATTTGAATATGGTGGTGAACGAGAAGTCTAAATTTGAACCATGATGAAGGATTATATAGACGAATGACAGTTTTAATTCAAAACATGAGGGAGGAATTTGAAATTTATGACTAAGATGATAATGGATTAGGAATGATTGAGGATTTATAAATGGGAATATGATTGAGAAGTAGTATCATTGGAATAATGATCAGAAATACCTTATATTAGTTGTTGAAAAGTTTGATGGAATTATCATTTGTTATTGGTATTTTTGGATTTGCAACATGACAACCAGATAAACCTTGTAGTAGTAGGATGAGATGACTGCCTTGTATTTCTTTCTACATATCATAGCTTGTAATCGTTACTTGACTTTTTCCTATAATAGATATCTGATTTTACTATCCTTGTAATCACCTTTGAATCCATTGTTACTACAATCAAGTACATTCTGATCGTGACTATATGCTTTTGATTAAATTATTAATCACATCTAAATTTATTTTTTGACTAGATTCATTCCTAATCATGCCCAAATTTTAATTTCAGTCATGACCTTGTGATTTATATTCTACTGATCGTACCTAAATTTTTATTCTATTGATCGCGGCTATACTATCATTTTACTTTTAATCGTGCCCAAGTTCTAATCTTCAATCACGCCAAAATGATTTAATTCTAATCATGCCTAAATCCTGATTCTATACTTAATCATATCTAGGTTCTACCAGACTAGATTCTACCATAGACATGACTATATTCTCAAACATGTCTACCTTAGACATGACTATATTCTTAAACATGCTAAAGTTAGAATGTTGCCTCAATCAATTAACTGTTTCCATGCATAATAAGAAGAGAAAGAGAATGCTCACATGTCCCTGAATAGTAAGCTATCAATAATAGAGTTCATACTTATCATTTAAAGCTATTATCATGCTTGCTTAAATGAAGATTGTTCATTGTTCCTTTATTGTATGCTATAAAGACAAAAATGTATAAAAGGCACATTGTGCTGTTAAAATAGATGATACAGCTTGTCCTTATAGAGAAAATAGTAGAGCTACTAGCTCGGTTATATGAAAAGAAGAGAATAGATAGAATATGATTGTTGACCGATAATCTGTGCATCGTAGAGTTTTATCTGATACACTTGCATTCATGCATTGGTCCTGGACAACTTGTGCACAAGTAAAGATCTCTACGACCGGTTTTGGGCACTGGAACCACTTGGCCTAGAGGGGGATAGAGTAACACCCTGAGGTAAAGAGACCTCGCGATCAGGGGAGTTTCTAGAGTATCCAATCGTGACGAGCTGAACCAAAGAGTCACAATGACTAATTATGGGGAATGGCCCATAGACCATCATATAGATAGGTATCAATTAGTGAAGAGCTGAACCCTGGGCCACAGCTGGTAGCATGTGTGTTATCACTGCTGAGCTAAACCATGAGTCACAGTTGCTGGTATACGCATGTGTTAGTGCAGAGATGAGCCTTGAGTCACATCTGCTACTCGATGGCATGCATATAGAAAGATTTTTACTAGCCTAATACTGCAGAGACGAATAGGGAATATTGTCGGATGCATATTATCTTTATTCTAATGCTTGTCTTATGCAGGGATGGATCGATGGCTTTGGATAAGAATCAGATGCACTCTATGTTTGAGATTATAAATTCATGATTTGCTCCTAAGAATAGGATGATTCACATGAAATACTGTTGTCCCAATATAGATACCAAACTGTATTTTGGCTACTATATGTTTAATAGAAAATAATGCTAATGCTATGCTATTGTTATTTTCCCTGAGAATAGAGTATGACTCATGAAACATGTTGCGCTCTTCACATGAAATAAATAGTCCCCTGAATTCTTGAAATAAATAGAAATAAATTGTGGCTTTTCAAAGTATTTTCAATAAGATGTAATCTGAATCTGTACTGTATGAAATGAACATAGGTAAAATTAGCAAGATCATATCACAAGAAATTCTTTCGCACTAAATGAATTAGTGATCATTTCAAATGATGTAGCTTTTGTTCATTTCACCAGTACGTTAATATACTAACCCACCACCAGTTTGCACATAGGTGCAAGATGCATCGAGATGGATAGTCCGAAGAGAGAGCCCGAGCCTCATCCTCATAAGCCAGAAATCAGAAGAGATGCAAACAGATGGGTATTCTGTTCAAGAGACGGTCATCTATTGCAAGAGTTAGTTTTGTATATAAAGGAATGTAATGTATAAAACAAGATCATTGTAATCTGTAAAGTTTATGAAAGTTTATCGGGCCGAACTTTATCCCCTGATTTCTAGGTACTGATTTTTAGGGTTACCAATTGCTAGCTGGTACAACGGTCATATTTTTGAATTTTGAGGACAGAATTCTGGCCAAATTCTGCCTTCCAGACTAGTATATATAGGGCATAATTTCAACCATTTTCATTCATCTCTTCATCTCATCTTCTCTTCTCCTATAGCCTCATACATGCCAAAACCTTCCCATCTACTAGCCAAGCTTCCTAAGCCTAAAAAGTGCTCAGTGCTATTCAGTTAGAAGTTTGTGCAAGAGTCAGATAAAGTAGTTTGGAAAATTTTAAGTGTCGCCCCAGCGATCTTTGTAAGAAGTTGTCGTGCTCTTCTGAGTAAAGGCATGTGGTGTACACTATTTCACAAATAGTGGATTTCAAACCTGAGCTAGAGTTCTCAGGCCTGGACTAGTCCTCCACGAGAGAACCAGGTTAAAACTGTTGTGCTTGCGTATGCTCTCTTGATCTTTATTATTTTTGCATTTAATTCTCTGATTATATTCTGTTTGTGATAGTAAATTTATTTGGATATTTCTGACACAAACTCTATTCACCCCCTAGAGTTGCCTATACGTTCTTCAATTGGTATCAAAGCAAGGACCCTATTGCTAGGCTTAACATCCTTAGAGTAGATCCTTATTTATTTGTGTATGGCATCGTATTCCTCCTTCTCAGATAAGAGGGTTTTACTTCTAGTAGTGTGGACAATCATGTTTCTTCTAAATGCAAGAAATGCTCTAAGTGGAAAGCTATGGCTAAACAATCCTTAGAGATTCTTGAGGACTTTCATTCTACAAATGAAGAACTTTCAGAAAAGGTCATTCATTTAGAAGAATCTAATGAGTTTTTGAGAAATGAAAACAATAATTTATTATTTAGACTTGACTCTCAAAACTCATCTTGTGTTTCTTTAAAGAGTTTGAATGATTCTTTAATTTTGAAAATCAAATCTCTTTCATCATCAATAAAAGATCTTAAGAAGCAAGCAAATGAGCTAAATCATTTGCATGATTCTTCTATTGACAAAGAAACAAAATGATGATTTTATTTCTAGAATTGTTTTATTTGGAAAAGAGAATTATGCTTTAAATCTAAATTTGATTCTCTTACTTGTTTGCATAATGATTTGCTATTAGAACAGGATATTCTTAAGACCAAATCTATACATGCTCACTCTAGAGATATTCATCATTCTAGTATGTCACATGTTCATAATCATGCTCATTCCGATACATGTGCACACACTAGTATTAGGTGCTTCTATTGCTCTCGTATTGGACACATAAGTGTAACTTGTCCTATTCGTAGGAGTTTTTCTACCAATGCTAGAGTAAATAGTATATGGGTCCCTAAAGCTAACAAATGTGGATCCAAGTTTATTTGGATACCAAAGTCTTCGCCTAATGTTGTAGGTGGAGCTACTTATATCGGGACATAGTACCGAGGAGCGTGTTGGTGGTTGCAAAGCTTAAAGATCATCTTCCAAGCAATTGTACCAACACAAGTGTGGCCACTAGAGCCACTGTTGTAACATGCTAAACGATTCTCTTTAAATAGTTTATATTTGTAGAATCTAGCATGTTTCTCTTGATGTCTTGCTACTAGCTCACATTGATATCCGTTAGTTGCTTATTATATAAATCAATGTGAGATATAATACTAGCATGCTTAGTTAATTTTCTTATTATTACTTTTATCTAGCATAACTAGTTACTTAGCTTAAATGATTAGTTCACACTATATAGTTTATCACTCATTTTTTATTAGTGTGACACATTTATATATGCATGCTCGTTAATCTTAATCTTTATTTATAAAGCATGCATGTCACTCTAGTCCATAGGACCTTGGTTTTGATTTGAATTAATTTTAACTCTCCGTTTTTAAAAGTTTTGAGATAGTTACTTCTTGCAGATTTGTATGTCATATTTATCTTAATCGGTATTTGTGAATATATGTGTTTAGCACAAGTATATACTTATACTTCCTTTTTAACCTTGTGCTTACATAATATATTCATTATTAATTTTTATGTTTTATTTTGATTAAACCTCTTATGAATCAATTATGTATTTGCCAAATAAAGTCTATTTATACGTATTTTTGAATTTGTGATAGTTTTTCAAACATTCATTAAGGATACATGACTATATTCATTAAATCTCCATTTACATGTAGATTATGTATTTCTTATATTGATATATATTTTTGTATAAATAACATTTTGTGGGCATATGAGTTAAGCTCCAATTTTATATTGTTTTGAAGAATATTTAGTTATACTTGCTTCCTTCAAACTTGTGCTTATCCCATACTTTAGCTATTGATTCTTTTGACGAAATTTGCGTTATCTTTTCTTGAATCAATTAGCTTCTTCCTTAAAGTATTCTTTTAATTATATCTTCTTGGCTTTTTTTTGTTGACTTTATGGATACATGTCTTTTACTTGATTCTTGTATATTTTTATGTATGCCTATTTGATATATATATAGATATATATATATATATATATATATATATATATATATATATTATTTATTTATTTTATATATATATATATATATATATATAAAAAAAATATATATAATATATATATATATATATATATAGTTTATCTATGTGATTCCAAATGTTGATATTTATTTATTCAAATACCTTTAAGTTGGAATGTTGAGAGAAAATGTTTATTAGTGTCTTATTCATGACTTTTATGGAAGTTCATTTAAGAATTGCTTGGTTTTGTGCTTTACCTTACTTGTTAAAATCATCGTACTTATTAGTGCACATTTTGAGCATGTATCTTCTATATATTTATCTCCATAAGTGCATTATGAAAATGTTTGTTTTGAAAATATTTTTAGCAAATTTTGATGATCATTCTTTCATTATTATTTGGGTATTTACCTTTTTTTATACTTAGAGATTTTAGATTTTGATGTTGTTTCATGATACTGTATATATTCCTTTAAATCTAAATTCTTAAAAGTAAAAAATATTTGGGAACAATCCGAAGGGTCCTTCTGTCATACAGGTTTAAATAGCCTGAAGCGACACGATGTACTAGTCTTCGGACTACCGCTAGCTGGGAACCGGCCCCTACAGCTAACCCAAAGTGATCAATACTTTATAGACTTAAGATTTATTAAGGTCTACTTGCAACCATTATCTAGTTCTGGATTCACCCCTAAGTTCCAGAATACATCATCATATCAAACTATAAATATTTTATTATTATTGTCCAATGATATTTTTGTAACACATGAGAATACATATAATTGATATATCATACTTCTCATGTCCTTAGCTACTATGGTTTGAGCTTATGTGTTGAGATTTTTCATTTCTAGAGAATACACTTATTTCATAATGGCTATAATATTTTGCATTCTCTAGATCGATCTATTAATTCATTATCTTCAGTTAACCTCAATACTTGGCAAAGAGATTTGTTTCATTGTGTTTTCATGAATATCCTTTTAGCCTTATTTTGAGAGCATAATTCTTTTATTTAAGTTATCATGTTGCTCTTATCCTTGCTCAGCAAAGAGTATATAAATCATTTTGATCATTTCAAATGTATTATCCTTATTGTGAACTCTATGCTTAAGCATATATCTTTAGTGTTACTGACTTAAAATTTAATGAGCACATTTATCCTGTTAATGGCCTACCTCATTAATCTTAATTAGTTATGTAGCTTGCTTATTTGCGATGTATTATTAAGCTACATAATTTTTGTTCACTTTCACTCATCTAGCTATCTTCTTGAATTTCAATCTATATGTGATATGCTAGTTTATAAAAACAAGATTTATGAATTTTTTTGATGAGATTTGTATTCTATTTTAGATACATATGGTTGGTCTCTAAAATTAGTTTGACAATTTTTTTTGTTTTCATTGAGGTTTGTGATTCATCGCTTTAAACTTTCTTCCATAATAGTCATTGGTAAGCATCTCTTAAACTTCTCTCATCTTTTGAGTCATAATTTTATCATATTATCAAATTACATCTCTTTAGATTAAATCTATAATAATTTAAATGAGATTGGCTTTTCTCCATATTTTTCATCGATTTGTAAGATTTTATTATAAATATGGATTTTAGATTTTCTCTTGATGAGATTCGTTAGATCATGTTTAATGTTATTGATAAATGATCCTAATGGTTGAGTAATGCTATATTATCTAATTATGTGGTTATCAAGTTAATTTATTACTCTACTTTGACTACTCATGGATTATCACATATGCTCTTTGCTATTGGAACTTCATTGTTTTCTCTTAGCAAGGTTGGATTAATACCCGTTGATGGGTACATATGTGGTAAAACATACATAGTTCATGCAAAGTAATAAATTGGTTTATTCATTCTTAATTAGATAATTATGGACAATATTTTTGAGTTTTATTTTTATTTTTGAGCTATATTATGATTCTCAACATGATAGTTTTAATGGACCTTATTTCTTTTCATGATTATCTTCTTCTCAAAAGGTAACATGCATTGATATATCATATAAGATTCTTCTATATAGACTAATGTATGTCATCCTTTGATTAAATGTGCTTAATTAAAATATTATTTTGATCGTTCATCTTTAGTGACTATTAATTGGATCTCTCTTCTAAAGATGATATTATTCATTCTATGAAGTTTTTATAGCCTTATATGCATTGAGCAAGGGAGAGAAATCAATAGTTAATTTACCCCTATATCTTGAAATTATCAATTTTTATGCCATAAGTGCTTTGGAACTAGATACGCATATTTTAAGGGGGAGCAAATAAATTGGTTCAATTCATTTGTACCCTTTAATATGTCGTATACCTAGTTCATTATTGACCCATATTTTTATCATTATTTATATCTTAGTGATTAAGGTTATGATACTTTTTTGTGAAAATTTTATGAGAGTATATGCAATTGTTTTCATCATATTACTCTATCTTTTATATGAGTCATTTCGTTAATATTAACTTTTGTATCTTATCTTGATGACTATTGTGCTTTCTTTGATTTGGCTTTCCTTGTATGCTTAATTGATTTGGCTTTCCTTGTTGAGGACTTACCCAAAATTTATGATTTTATCTATATTGGTAATAGTTTGAGGGGGGACATTCAAGTCGACTGAATTTCTCTTTCTCAAATATTTTTTCTCCTTTACCTTCATGTTTATCTAAAGGGTATTCATATAGCATGATAAGGTAATTGAGTTCAAATGAAATTTTTTTGGATAAGCAAATAGATTTGCAAATAATGAGATCATTTTATATCAATTGCTCTATTTTATATTGATCATTCCTTTATTTTGTTCTACCATTTATCTGTAGACAATTGTGACTATCATAGTTTCATTGATCAATGTTTCAAGTTTATTTATTTAAATTGATATCAAGTTTATATATTTTAATATTTTAATATCTCAATTGGTATCTTTCTTCTTTGATATCTATTATTTACAATTATCTAATCCCCATGGTTTTTGACTAATTTTTTTTTTCATAATTCTCTTCCAAAACTAGAGCAATATTTCATATCATACTATGTTTTTGGATGTCTTTCTTGGATTTCATGTTGGTAAACTATCTATTGATTATTTTTAAATTCTTTTAGTTTTACCAACTATTTGTGTTTTGACAAGCTATTTTCTATTTGGCACTCTACATTTGGTATGTAGTTTCTATACTTGTCTTTACAAACTTTTTCCATTGTTCCTCATTTAGTATATTTTGATCATGATTATCTATGCCTTCCTCTTTTACTTATGCTTGAGTTCGTTTATCTCTTATTACGGGAGAGCTTACTTTTTTTGATCATGTCAAATGAGGAGAAATAAGTTTAAGTTATATATTCTTGTTAAATGACAAAACGGGGAGATATATATTTGATAGGTGACTTGTATGCGTTCATGATAAAATATTATACATCATATTATGTTTGGAAAAGATATTATATCTCAGGATAGGACACATTGGACTACGGGGGAGCTACTACATCTCATGCCCGCGGATAACTTCCCTCAATATGTATCCAGGTATGAACATTGGATATACAAATATCATTTTGTCAATTATCAATATTGGGAAGATTGTTGACCCAAACTGGATCACAGTCAACCAAATATTGATAACTTAACAGTATTATACTTGTCATCATTCAATATGACACATCAAGTCAGAACTCGATACAAGATGGACATCGTCAAATCTCCTGCAGCGTACTCATAGTCTGAGCCTGTATCATTTTATCTTTATTGAGTCTAGAATGATGTAAGCTGACTTAGCACTGAGTACTTTTAGCTTAGAACACTTATCCCTAAAACTACATCAAAGAATCCCAAGCTCCACCAAGCCACCATTCTACCACCTAGGAGGCAGAGTTTGGGCCGAACTCTGCCCCCACACAGAGTTCGGGCTGAACTCTGCCTCCTGATTTCCAGGAGCTAATTTTTTGGGTTACCAATTACTAGCTGGTACAACGGCCATATTTTTGAATTTTGAGGACAGAATTCTAGCCGAATTCTGCCTTCCAGACTAGTATATATAGGGCATGATTTCAACCATTTTCATTCATCTCTTCATCTCATCTTCTCTTCTCCTATAGCCTCATACAAGCCAAAACCTGCCCATCTACTAGCCAAGCTTCCTAAGCCTAAAAAGTGCTCAATACTATTCAGTTAGAAGTTTGTGCAATAGTCGGATAAAGTTGCTTGGAAATTTCCAAGTGTCGCCTCCAGCGATATTTGTAAGAAGTTGACGTGCTCTACTGAGACGAATAGAGAATATTGCATATAGAAAGATTCTTACTAGCCTAATACTGCAGAGACGAATAGGGAATATTGTCGGATGCATATTATCTTTATTCTGATGCTTGTCTTGTGCAGGGTTGGATCGATGGCTATGGGTAAGAATCAGATGCACTCTATGTTTGAGATTATAAAATCATGATTTTCTCCTAAGAATAGGATAATTCACATGAAATACTGTTGTCCCAATATAGATACCAAACTGTATTTTTGCTACTATATGTTTAAGAGAAAATAATTCTAATGCTATGTTATTGTTATTATCCCTGAGAATAGAGTATGACTCATAAAACATGTTGCGCTCTTCACATGAAATAAATAGTCCCCTGAATTCTTGAAATGAATAGAAATAAATTATGGCTTTCCGAAAGTATTTTCAATAAGATGTAATCTGAATCTGTACTGTATGAAATGAACATAGGTAAAATTAGCAAGATCATATCACAAGAAATGCTTTCGCACTAAATGAATTAGTGATCGTTTCAAATGATGTAGCTTTTGTTCACTTCACCAGTACGTTAATGTACTAACCCACCACCAGTTTGTACGAAGGTGCAAGATGCATCGAGATGGATAGTCCGAAGAGATAGCCCGAGCCTCATCCTTATGAGCCAGAAATTAGAAGAGATGCAAAAAGATGGGTATTCTGTTCAAGAGACGGTCATCTGTTACAAGAGTTAGTTTTGTATATAAAGGAATGTAAGACATAAAACAAGATCATTGTAATATGTAAAGTTTATGAAAGATTGTAAGCCAAGTATGGCGTGTATCAGAGAGATAATGAGAGCTTTATAATCTGTTCAAAAGATATCAACAAAGAGAATTTGTTCATGTTACCATTGTGTTCAATTATATTCTGCAATGTGTCCGTTGTTGCTTCAATTTCTATAATTATGTTCCGCTGCATTATTATTTCTATCTTGTCTATTTTGTCATTGTACAGGTCTTGGCCTTGTACAAGTGCAACTTAGGCATGCACGACATCACACCCAAGCAAGGACGAACGGTTCTAGAGAGTCCAAAGCGAGGACAAAAGGACTCTGCGGGATCAGGGCGTAACACTCTAAATACTGCTCCGACACCCCGAACTTTTCTGACAGACGGATGATGCTCGTCGCACTTCCGACCTTATCCGACACATGGATGGCAATCGTCGTACTCCAGAGTTTCTCCATATTGGTTAGAAACTCCATCCGTCAACAATTTGTTTCTTATTATACGGCATAATATCGAATTACTTTAACACGATATAGAATTAGTGTCACTCCCGTTTCCCGTTATACGTATTTTTAGGATACGTATACGGATTTCTGACAATTGTCAGGTGGCCCGTATTTTGACTTATCTTGCTTAGCTTAGCCTTAGTTTAAATCTTGACTTGATTAGTTCAACTTGGTTCATGACTTGGCTTGGTTTGGCTTGGTTTGGTTTATATTGGGTTGAGATGAGAGGGGTTGTTATATAAGTCAACTTCTTCTCTCTCCTCCATTATTTGCATTTACTTCTTCAACTTCTTCATTTACTCCTCTCCACCTACACCCAAGAGCTCTAGGCAAGTGCAACTTGTTTCATGATGGATCTTGAATTTTATTGTTCCAATATCTTTCTCTCCTAGTTCTAAGCCTCTTTAGAACTTGTCATTTTTGGTTTTGATGGATAGATTTTTGTAGATCTAGGTTTTGCCTTTTCTCACGATTTTCTTGGTTTTGATCTATGAAAACTTGGTATTTTCGAAAACTAATTAATCCATGTTGTAGAAAATTTTATTCTATCTGATTTTAACCTTTAAAAAGTTAGATTTGGACTTGTTTTGACCAAGTTATAGACTTTTGAAGCTATGGGTTCAAACCATGGAAATTCCTGCTGATTGGATAAGATAGTGAGCAGTGTGCGCAAGCTTTTTAGCTTGCGCCACTGTGTTGCGCTTGCTTCTTAGCGCGATGCAACCTGACCCAGTGCGCGCGCTCCTTAGCGCGGCGCAACCTGAGTCAGGCGCAACCCGAGTCAGGCGCAACCTAGCCTCGCGCAGTCTAGTGCCTGGCGTAACATGACTTGGCCCGACTCGTTCTGGCACAACTTGACCCGACCTTGGCACCCCTAGTGCCTGGCGCAACCTATTACCCTGGCGCAACTTGGCTAATGCCACTTGTTGGCCACGGTACCCCCTTGCCCCTCCCCCTTGGGCCCATGACGTCCCCAGTTTCCCCCTTTTATGATTTTTGCCCCCATTTTATATCCTTACGCCTTTTTGATATGAACTCGATATGAACACGATGTGAGCTTGACAGGCAATATTGACATGATAATCTGACACGACATGTTAAGTAACAAGTAATCTTGACAAGTAACAAGTAACTTGACATGATAATTCTTGATGGTGGTCTGTTGTGACGCACTCTTGACTTGATAAAGTAACCTAACATGATAATCTCGATATGCCTTGCTAAGAAAATCTTGTCTTGACACCGTGGGTGTTTGTGCTTGTATAAGCTATATGTCTCGTCTTGTATCATGTCTAGGATATGAATTCCTGATTTCTACGGTCAGGGATTCATACTGAATCTGACTAGGATAATGACTAGAGTGATCAAGTAGTTCATGAAGAGATTTCCCAGCTACAGGCAGTCCCGTTATCTGGATGCTTTTAATTGGACTTGTAGCCTGCTGTCGAGTAGGGCACATTTCCAGCACACTGTCATGTGTTGTACCTCTAAGTCACATAATCCAACTCTCTCAACTTGTGAACGGATAACCTGGATTAAGACTGCAGGGCTTGTGGCTGTTGGAACATCTCGATGCATCTTGCTAGTAACTAGGCTTGTGATAACCCTAGTAAGTTAAAGTATCCAGCCGTACTCATTGTTTGGCCGTGAATGATGAATGGAGTCCAATCTAGCCTCATCTAAGCAATGCCAGTCTATGATTACTTTAGCACTTTACTGTTTATGTTTACTCTTGTCGATAATTGGTCGGAGACTAAGCTCTGTTCAGGTGAAGGGTTACAACCCCGGTCCTTGTTTGGTTTACAGGTTGTAACTTAGCTACCGGAACAGTCCTTTAGTTGTCTTATCATTTATCACCTTGTTTTCTCTAACTCATATCTTTTGTTATCCTTTATGTATTGTGTGCTAATATGCTGGTTTTAGTTCTTAAGTGAAGCCTCCCTTGTAGTACTTGCTCTTTCTGGGGTCTGACCCAGCTGGTTTTGTATGGCCAGATTTCGGAGTAGTTCCCGAGGATCTCCCTGTCTTCTAGCCAAATGGTGACCACTAGGCGCAACCCTGGCAACGAGTGGGTTCTTATTTTGTGACTTAGAGCAGAGTGTGAAGCAGGACGAAGACCAGAGTTATGCATTCACGAAGACGGTACACTCCGACATAGAAGACGTCTTTGTGTACCTATTGGTGATATCAGACAGGGGATCATGGCAGAGGCTCACAGTTCTCAGTATTCAATTCATTCTGGCGGTACGAAGATGTACCGAGACATCCGTCAGCATTTCTGGTGGAATGGCATGAAGAGGGAGATAGCCCGGTTTGTCTCTCGTTGTTTAGTTTGCCAGCAAGTTAAAGCTGAACTTCAGAGGCCAGCTGGACTTCTTCAACCTTTACCGATCCTAGAATAGAAATGGAAGCACATTACCATGGATTTTGTAACTGGGTTACCTAAATCCCCAGCTGGAAGAGATGCTATATGGGTTATAGTTGATCGTTTCACGAAGGTAGCTCATTTTTTTCCCCTTCAGAGTTGGTCAGTCGGCGGATCAGCTAGCAGAGATATACCTCAGACAGATAGTCAGGTTGCATGGAGTACCAGTCAGTATTGTATCCGACAGAGATTTAAGATTCACATCGCACTTTTGGCAGAGTCTTCAAGAGAGCTTGGGGACTCGACTCAAGTTTATTTCAGCTTATCATCCGCAGACAGATGGTCAGTCAGAACGCACGATTCAGACTCTTGAAGATATTTTGTGGTCATGTACACTCAACTTCGATGGTTCATGGGAAGATCACCTACATCTCGTGGAGTTCTCCTATAACAACAGTTTCTAGGCCAGTATCCAGATGGCACCCTTTGAAGCACTATATGGCAGGAAGTGCAGTTCCCTATTAGCATGGGATGATGTCGACGAAAGACAGATGCTTGGTCCAGAGAAGATTACCCAGACAATTGAGGTGGTCAGACAAGTCAGAGATCATCTTCGAGTTGCCCAAGATCATCAACACCATTGGGGCCGATTCTCATCGACGCCCTCTTGAGTTTTCTATCGGTGACCATGTATTCCTTAGGATCTCGCCTACTCGTGGCGTCATTCGATTCGGCGTACGGGGAAAGCTTAGTCCTAGGTATATAGGACCGTTTGATATTCTCGAGCGAGTAGGTGATGTGTCTTATCGTCTCGCTCTTCCACCGTCGTTACGTGAAGTACATGACGTATTCCATGTATCCCAATTACGACAGTACATCTCGGATCCGAGCCATATCCTTGATCATTCGAAATTGGTTATTGGTACCAACCTTTCGTATGAGGAAAGGCCCGTATCCATATTGGACCGAATGGAGAAGATACTCAAGAACAAGACTATTAAGTTAGTCCGTGTTGCTTGGGGTCATCACTCTTTAGGTGAGTCAATGTGGGAGCATGAGGATGATATCCGCTCACGATATCCACACTTGTTTGACTCATAAGGTATAATATCTTTCTTATGCCTTTCGCTTCTACTTTCTTGCTTGTATGAATGATTGCTTGGTTGACTGCTAGTCGTAGATTGCCAGTATTAGTGTAGCTTGCCCCGACATCTCTAGCCTCTTGATTAAATTCTGAGGACGGAATTCATTTAAGGTGGGTAGAGTTGTCACTCCAGTTTTTCGTTATACGTATTTTTCAGGATACGTATACGAATTTCTGACAATTGTCAGGTGGCCCGTATTTTGACTTATCTTGCTTAGCTTAGTCTTGATTTAAATCTTGACTTGATTGGTTCAACTTGGTTCATCATGACTTGGCTTGGTTTGGCTTGGTTTGGTTTATATTGGGTTGAGATGAGAGGGGTTGCTATATAAGTCAACTTCTTCTCTCTTCTCCATTATTTACATTTACTTCTTCATCTTCTTCATTTACTCCTCTCCACCTACACCCAAGAGCTCTAGGCAAGTACAACTTGCTTCATGATGGATCTTGGATTTTATTGTTCCAATGTCTTCCTCTCCTAGTTCTAAGCCTCTTTAGAACTTGTCATTTTTGGTTTTGATGGATAGATTTTTGTAGATCTAGGTTTTGCCCTTTCTCACGATTTTTTTGGTTTTGATCTATAAAAATTTGGTATTTTCGAAAACTAATTATTCCATGTTGTAGAAAATTTTATTCTATCCGATTTTGACCTTTTAAAAGTTGGATTTGGACTTGTTTTGACCAAGTTATAGACTTTTGAAGCCATGGGTTCAAACCATGGAAATTCCTGCTGATTGGAGAAGACAGTGAGCAATGTGTGCAAGCTTTTTAGCTTGCGCCACTGTGTTGCGCGCACTCCTTAGCACGACGCAGCCTGACCCAGTGCGTGCGCTCCTTAGTGCGGCACAACCTGAGTCAGGCGCAACCTGAGTCAGACGCAACTTGAGTCAGGCGCAACCCGAGTCAGGCGCAACCTAGCCTCGCACAGTCTAGTGCCTGGCGCAACATGACTTGGCCCGACTCGTTCTGGCGCAACTTGATCCGACCTTGGCACCCCTAGTGCCTAGCGCAACCTATTACCCTGGCGCAACTTGGCTAATGCCACTTGTTGGCCATGGTACCCCTTGCCCCTCTCCCTTGGGCGCATGATGTCCCCAGTTTTCCCTTTTTATGATTTTTGCACCCATTTTATATCCATATGCCTTTTTGATATGAACTCGATATGAACATGATGTGAGCTTGACAAGTAATATTGACATGATAATCTGACACGACATGTTAAGTAACAAGTAATCTTGACAAGTAACAAGTAACTTGACATGATAATTCTTGATGGTGGTCCGTTGTGACGTACTCTTGACTTGATAAAGTAACCTAACATGATAATCTCGATATGCCTTGCTAAGTAAATCTTGTCTTAACACCGTGGGTGTTTGTGCTTGTATAAGCTACATGTCTCGTCTTACATCATGTCTAGGATATAAATTCTTGATTTCTACGGTCAGGGATTCATACTGAATCTGACTAGGATAATGACTAGAGTGATCAAGTAGTTCATGAAGAGATTTCCCAGCTACAGGCAGTCCCGTTATCTGGACGCTTTTAATTGGACTTGTAGCCTGCCGTCGAGTATGGCACATTTCCAGCACACTGTCATGTGTTGCAGCTCTAAGTCACCTAATCCAACTCTCTCAACTTGTGACCGGATAACCTGGATTAAGACTGCAGGGCTTGTGGCTGTTGGAACATCTCGATGCATCATGCTAGTAACTAGGCTTGTGATAACCCTAGTTAGTTAAAGTATCAAGCCGTACTCATTGTTTGGCCGTGAATGATGAATGGAGTCCAGTCTAGACTTATCTAAGCAATGCCAGTCTATGATTACTTCAGCACTTTACTGTTTATGTTTACTCTTATCGATAATTGGTCGGAGACTAAGCTCTGTTCAGGTGAAGGGTTACAACCCCGGTCCTTATTTGGTTTACGGGTTGTAACTTGGCTACCGGAACAGTCCCTTAGTTGTCTTATCGTTTATCACCTTATTTTCTCTAACTCATGTCTTTTGTTATCCTTTATGTATCGTGTGCTAAAATGCTGGTTTTAGTTCTTAAGTGAAGCCTTCCTTGTGGCACTTGCTCTTTCTGGGGTCTGATTCAGCTGGTTTTGTATGGTCAGATTTTAGAGTAGCTCCCGAGGATCTTCCTGTCTTCCAGCCAGATGGTGACCACTAGGCGCAACCCTGGCAACGAGTGGGTTCTTATTTTGCTCTCCCACTCTCTTGTGAAAATATTCTTTTGAGGTATTTAGCCGTCGAGCAAGTGTTAGCTCGTTTGCAACTTTACTTACTGTTTGCCTATGGGCTGTAACATGATTGACAAATCCTAAGGTTGATCATGTATGACTTAAACTCTTGCTAGTCTTCGTATTTTGTATGACTAGCTTCATGATCATCTGAATATGTAATGTTTGGGACGCCTTACTTTGTATGTCTGATGATCTAACTTCTTGTAACATTTACTTACTTGCTTGAGATTGAGACACTAGGCTTGTTCATGACCATAAAAGACTGTTGGCTTGTAGATAAACCCTCATGCATCTAGACAGCCGTAACCGTATATCGAGGTAGATTATACTTCAATATACGTAGCTGGCTGTGTCTATCCCCCGCTCTCTAGTATTCTGGTTCTGGGGCGTGACAATTAGTAGTACCACTTGCACCCACCAAATTTACTCATGAAAGAAACATTGCTATCCTTGTACTGTTGGGGTTGTAGTTGGACCAGACATGAACCTTACTATCTAGAACATGATTGGCATCAACAGACTTTTGTACATGAAGGATATGGTTTCTCAAAGTAGATCTGAAACTCAAAATAGCTAGGACATGATCCCACATAATTCTTTTCGGACCTAATCATGATATAGGATAAATGCTTTAATCAATTGTCGGCCCCTTATCCTTCCCTCGAAGCAACTTCATTAGCTAGTATGACGTGGTTTATGTACATTGTATTGGTCCACTTAGTCTTGCGTGGCAAGCGCAAGGGCGGAACTAGGATTTTAGTTTACTTCTAACCTAAAATGCATTAAAAAAATT
Source organism: Iris pallida (assembly GCA_029216955.1). Lineage (NCBI taxonomy): Eukaryota > Viridiplantae > Streptophyta > Magnoliopsida > Asparagales > Iridaceae > Iris > Iris pallida. The sequence goes on from JANAVB010024400.1 coordinate 7,454,525, forward strand.
AACAAAATAAATGTTGTATCAGTATCATCATGTTCATACCCTATCGTGTCCATACCATACAATGTCAGACCAATATAGAACCGTGTCCAACATACTAAAAAAAAATTAAAATATGACCAAAAAATTGGTTTACCGGGTAGACTCTATTAAGCATAAATTCGAACACTAAGAGCTTTTAGTATCCTCTTGTCAATATCGTCATGTCCATAAATTCGAAACTCAAATATGACAAGGAAAAGTGCCGATGGCGGAACTTGACGATGCTGTTGTAGCTCCTCCTTCGGCTGCCATTGTAATCTGACGATGATGACATGGTCTCGATTATGATGGATGTTGTCGGTTGAAGATGAAGCAAATGAGAGAAGAGAATGTGAGTTAGAGAGAGAAAGAGAGAGGTCTAGTGAGAGAAGAGTGTTCCCTATAGGGAGAGAATATTAGGAGGGCGCTCGATAGCAGACTTATGGGGAAGGGACATCAGTGTACATTATTTTACACTGTACAATTAAGCGTGATAGTGAGAGAGAGAGAGAGAAGAGGTAGAAATTTAAAAAAGAGCTGGACTGCTAAAGCGTGGGATTTTGTGGACTTATGTGTGCTGAAATATGAAATAAAAACTAAATGTGAGATGATATAAAAAAAAGTTGATTTTCAGGTGGATGGTGGATATGCAAATTTTTTATACGCAGACGGTAGATTGTTACCAACAAAGTTAATTTTCATGTGGATGGTGGAAATATATCATATGTATCATGTTCAACGAAACTCGTAGCTGAAAAAATAGTCAGAGAATTACACACACAGTAAAGAAGTACACATAAATTTTACGTATAGGATAATAAGTTTGTCAAAACATATAAAAGGATGCAAATCACTATTAGTATTGACAGTGCAGACATTTCATTTGTTTAATTCGCATGTATCCATACTGCCGACACTAATAGTGATTTGTATCATTTTATGTATTTTGATAAACTTATTATCCTATACATAATATTTATATACTTTTTTGTACTGTGTACATAATTTTCTGAGAAAAAAGCTAACTATATAAATCAACGATGGAGGGCTGAAATATATATACACACCCTACATATCATAAGAAAAGTCCTTGCCCAAAATCAATTTAGATGAGCCTTTTGGTGCAAGGTGACTCAGGTTACAACTATGGTTGGATGCCAAGACTTGGCAAAACATTTGGTCAAAGAAAATGCTTTGACAAAAGACGTAAAAAAAGACTACATATGCAACCAATTCCTTTGCATCACACCTCTAGTTGACTCATACTAAACCCATCAACCATTAAAAAAGATGAAATTATGAAGAACGATCTATCAAGTTTCTAGTAGTCTAAACACATTGGATCCCCCATAGAAACATTAGAAAATAAAGGTTTAGTGGTATACACTTCTATTTCCTTGGGCATACCATGCATCAAATGATGAAAGCAACACTATAAAAACTTCAATATATAGATCAAGCTTGTCCTTCATATGTATAAGTGAACATATTAATTTTCCTTCTTGGAGAGGGAAAAGAACCTTTGGGCAATGGTGGTCACCATCAAGAAGATGGCCACTTAAGAAACAAAACCCCAAAAGAGAGATCCCCTCGTAAGGAGGAGTTAATAATTGTGTAGCCTTCTTCTTTCTAAAAGTCTATGCAGCCATTCCATAGTTGAAGAAATAGAACATGATCACACCATAGTTAAACTAGATTTTTATTATTATTATTTTTATTTTTATTTTTATTTTTATTTTTTAAAATAGGTCTTTTTAGATTTCATTCTCCTGCTCGTGACTGGACGTCAAATTTGACAGTCTTGAGTCTTTTGTAGAGTTTTCTCGTGCGTTTTAAAGTTTGGATGACAACAAAACTGACTACTAAAAGCACTACACCTATGTTTAATCATACATGATTGACAAACAGAGTGCAATATTAATTATTCAATGAGCTTGTATCTTCTTCTTTTTTGGATCAGCTGGAGTAAAGAGAATAATCAAATTGGCATATATTATATACTAGCAGTTGTGTACGTCTTTTGCACGTATATTTATGCTAATTTATAACATAATAAAAAAATAGGAAATGGTGGATAATAAATTGCTTATTATTATTTGAGGAAAATATTTTTAATTTACCAACTTTTATTATGCTATTTATTTTGAAAAGTCAAACATTTGTAACGATTTTTTTTTTTTTTTGAATTTTTTTTCTTTCTTTTGGATATTAGTATTTATACCATTATAGTTTTATAAAGTAAAAGATATTAATAGTGGGAAAAGACATGATAATGAATACTAAGTGTTTATTATGATAGTGGATATTAATGATGGCAGTGGGCATTAAAGATAGTAGTGGGTATTAATTATAATATAATTAATTGTAGTGAGTATTAATTGTATTAATTGTAAGTTAAGGGTATTTAGGAATCTTAAAAATTTTACGATGAAGCATTTCAAGTTTTCTCAATATATATATATATATATATATATATATATATATATATATATATATATATATATATATATATATATATACCAGTAAGTCCGTTGGCACGGTGGGGTGAGATCCCGGGATCGAACCCCCACGGGAGCGGCTGGGTGGTGGTGGCCACGAGCCAAGGCCGACTGGGTGGCTTTGTCCATTATAATATATATATATATATATATATATATATATATATATATATCTGTGTGTGTGTGTGTGTGTGTGTGTGTGTCCAAATAGGCTCGACCCGCGCCCTCCACGCCGGGGTGCCTCTCCGTTCCCAACGGGCTACGGCCTCGGGAAATATATATATATATATATATATATATATATATATATTGAAAAATAATTATAATTAAAATTTGTTACATATATGTTTATACTTTAGTTAAAATTTGTTATAGATATAAGTAAACGTAGTAAGATAATATAGGTAGTTAAGCTATTATTAATTACTAATTATGTGAGAATATACATACGATTTAGATGGCTCATTTTGAATAGTTTCTAGTTTCTTTATAATATACTATGTTCACGTGAATTGCATATACCAAATAGAAAGAAAAATAAATTAGTCTGATATTAATTGTTAAAAAATTAGATATAATTTTAAATTATATTAAAATAGTTAAATATATTTTAATTAGGGTTTTTTATAGATATATTTTTAAAACCTTCGATATATTTGGTTTAAATATGATTTGAATATATTCGAATATATTTTAATATATTTTAATTAGGATTTTATTTTATAGATATGGCTATAAGCTTTGGATATATGTGCAGGTAATCTTAGAAAGATTCTAATATATTTTTTTAATTATATGATGATATACATACACAGGTTAAAAGAATTTTTGATTTTATTTTTCCTTAATTATATGTAAGGGTATACTTAGACGGATCATTTTGAGTCGTTTTCATTCACCCCCCCCCCCCCCCCCCCCCCCCCTCACACACACACACACACACACGTGTGTGTGTGTGTGTTTTCGAATAATGTATTATCACTTTACCATGGTAATTGATAGAATCCTAGCCCGAAAGTCCACAAAACTCAGCCCTTAGGCAGTATGTACAAATGTACTGACAAACAGTCATAACAAGTAATTTTAAGTCTTTCCGAGAATCGTTGTTACAACCTACGATTCACTTCCTTGTTCACACGAGGACTCTCTCGAATGGGCAACACGAGTCCCTCTTGATTCAAGCATCCCCCTCGGGTATTGCTTTTTTTACACTCTAATTTTGCAATCTAGATAGGATTAGGGCGCACCAGCTTCCCTTTCTTAGAGGATATCTCTTCGTTATTTGATATATCTAATAGAAGCAAGTCATCGTGGATAACTCCACTAGTGTTCATGCGAACCTTCGTACGCTTACCTCACTTGATGGCATCCAATTGAACTAAGAAGATAATAACGGCTTGATTTTTAGTACTGTTCCTTTGTGGACTACCCGCCTCAATCACCATCAGAGATTTCTGAGACTCCATAGAGGCCACAACTCCCTACCCTATACTATCATCAATTACTTGGAAAACCCTAGTTTCAGGCCCGATCATTTTTTCCAGAATAGACCCTGCAGCCGGGGCCCCGGCACCCTCATTGTTGGTCCCGGCTTCATTGTCCCCTTCCTCTATATCCATATTCTCCCTAAGAATTATTTTTTCTTGTTATTGCCGGGGCACAATTTTTCGATGGAAAACTGAAATTTCGTAACAATTGTATAAACAATCGTTATTACGTAACACTTCACAGAAGGTACGTAAGAGAAATTTCAACTAGTGCTACTCTTCACAGAAGATGCACAGAACGTAACACTTCACAGAAGGTACGTAAGCAAAATTCAACTAGTGCTATTCTTCACAGAAGATGCACAGAACGTAACACTTCACAGAAGGTACGTAAGCAAAATTCAACTAGTGTTATTCTTCACAGAAGATGCACAGAATGTAACACTTCACAGAAGGTACGTAAGCAATAATTCAACTAGTGCTATTCTTCACAGAAGATGCACTAATAGAATTCTGACAATATCAACGCAAACACTTCACCGAAGGTGCGTTAATATAATCCAGATAGAACCAACAAAGAAAGTGACAGGCGAAAGGTAGAAAATCTCCTGCTGGGGTGAATGATCACCGTTGCTCAAAGCTTTATTCGCCCCACACGAATAGCTTCCAGGAACCAGCAAGTTCGTCGGAGAACTTGGAACACTCTGCTCTTCTGACTCTTCGGATGAACTTGAACTTCTGTGCAAAACGTAACGCTGGTACAAATCCTCTCTTCTCTCTCACAGCCTCTAAGCACTTGTAAACTTTCTGTCTACTACCTATGCATTAGTTCTAACCTGTAAGAGAGAAGGAGGAGGCCTTATATAAGCCCCTGCAACAACTGCCAGGTTAGCACAATGTTAGGGACGTGGTAGTAACCACCCCGAACATGGAGCAACCGCTCAGAACATTCTAGGACACGTTCTGCTGGAAGTTGTGCCATCAGCGTAATTTGCACTTTACGCACACAGCCCATTTACGCACCCTACGCACACTACACACTCTACGCACACTGCGTACGCTGCGTACACTGCGCACTCTACGCACGCTGCGTACGCTGCGCACACTGGGCGTACTGGGTTGCGTACTGGACTGCGTAATTGGGCTCGTATAACGGGCCGTGCAACGGGATCGCGCAAGTGGCTCGCACAACGAGCGCAACTTAAGCGTACTATGCGCCTAGCGACGATGCTGACGTGCTAAGTGCAAACTGCGCCAACAAAATGCCACATTATGCCTCATGAGCCCTTGAGCCCGAATCTGGGTCCGAGCCCGAGCCCGAGTCCGAGTTCGAGTTCGAGTTCGAGTCCGAGTCCGAGTCCGAGTCGCTAAGCCCCTACGGGGCTTAGCTCTTATGGAAATAAATTTCCCAAGAGCAAAAAGCATGAATGCTTTAATTGTTAATTTTAGCCTTTTTCCTATTTAGAAAATAATCCCACATGGCACACCCATGTGCACCTCCACACCTCATGTGCATCTCTTAAACTAGCAAAGCTAATATATAGAGATACAACCTATTTGGTTTTTCCGATGTGGGACTAAAGTTTCTAAAAGGAAAGCCAAAAACCCAACAATCCCCTACATATCTCTATATATGGGTATAAGTGTTCTCCACAGTAACTGTCCATCATGCATTAGGAGAGATGTCGCTGATGACTTGAATCTTTCCGCATGGGTCAAAAATCAGACTATAATACAAGAATGGACTAAGCCTTGAATTCTGCATCATAGTTGAAATTTTTTTCCACTCACATAATATAGTTACGTGTGCTTCTGGCTACACATTAAAGGCCCTGTGCCAGCCTGGTTTCAGTGTATAATTTTAGGCATCTACAAGTTTACCCTCAAGATACGGCCTGATATCTCTTTGTCCATACACTATAGGTGAGTTCATTATAAAGAGACATGGCATGAAGCGCTTTACGCTTTCCTTGCGGTGCTACGCCGCTATGACATGGCTTAAAGCCGAGGCCTTACCCCGTACCGGGAACCTCATCGTAGTGTCATACTACTGTAGCATGAGGCAACTACCTCTTTGTAGTGCCAAACTACCCAGCATAAAGCCTTAGGCTCCCTTGCGGTGTTACGCCGCAACGACATGGCTTGCAAGGCCGAGGCTTTATCCCTAACCGGGTACCTCATCGTGGTGTCGTGCCACTGTAACATGAGGAACTCCTCCTCTTTGTAGTGCTGACTACATCCCTCTTTATTTTTAACATACAGCATTAGGCTAACTGCCTATTTGCGGTGCTACGCCGCTGTGACTTGGCCTGCTAAGCCGAGGCTTTATCCTATTCTTGGGCAGCACCCCACATATAGGAACCTCATTGTGGAGTCACCCCACTGTAGCATGGAGTTTTACTCCTTGTAGTGCTGCTCTACCGTGCTTCCTGTAAAGCACACCAGGCATTCACTCTGCCTGAGAACTCATTAAGGAAATTAAGCCAACCTTCCCACAGGAACCGTTTTCCGCAGAAAACAACAGTAGACAACAGTGGTTGTAGGTCCGTAACCTCTCCATGCCCATTAGAACATGTACCCACCGTTCCTGATACTCTTCCAGTTAATGGTCCTCCCTTGAACCAAAAGCTAGATGCCTAGTAGATAAATCTTTGAACTAATAGCATAAAACTTTATGGTAGGAATACAATAACTAATATCAGAATGCCTTCAAGCCCATTTTACATGCTGAGTCATCGACCAGCTGGCGCTTGAGGCCCTTGGTGAACGGATCTGCCAGATTTTCCTGACTTCGAACATCAATCACTGCAATTACACCTCTCTTAATAAGATCGTGTACTGCCCTGTGCTTTAACCGCACAGTCCTCTTCTTTCCGTTGAAAAGGTCATTTGATGCCACCGCCGCAGTCGTCTGGTTGTCACAGTATATCGGTATTGCTGGTATTTGCGCCCCAACCACTGGAAGATCATACATGAGCTTCCGAAGCCATTCTGCTTCCTCGGCTGCAGTATCAAGTGCAAAGAACTCAGATTCCATGGATGACCGCGAGAGCATAGTCTGCTTCTTCGATTTCCACGATATAGCAGCTCCACCCATTGTGAAAATATATCCACCTGTGGACCTCTCGCTCTCCAAATCTGAGCACCAGCTGGCATCACTGAAGCCTTCCACTACCTGCGGATCTTCGCTGTAGTACAGTGCATATGTCTGAGTCTTCTTGAGATATCTCATAACCCGTTTCACAGCTTTCCAATGTTCAACACCTGGGTTGCTCGTAAAACGACTCAGTATTCCCACGGCGAAAGCTATGTCAGGCCTTATGGCAGTAGTAGCATACATCAAACTTCCGATTACGCTTGCATACTCCAGCTGCCTGACACTTTCCCCTGAATTAGGCTTCAGCTTCATATCACACCTGTACGGCGTATCGATCCCTGGAAGATCCTGATACCCATAACGAGTGATCATTTTTTCAATATAATGAGACTGTGACAGCGCTAGTCCAGTGTCTGTCCAGATGATCTTGATCCCTAAGATCACATCAGCTTCCCCCAAGTCCTTCATACCGAACTTGCTCGAGATGAACCTTTTTGTCTCCGTGACACAGCTCATATCCGTACCCAGGATAAGTATGTCGTCCACGTACAGACAAACGATAACACCTCTTCCATCAGCGAACTTTGTGTAAACACACTTGTCCGTATCGCTGACCATGTAGCCATTTGACCTTATAACTTTGTCAAATTTCTCATACCACATCTTGGGAGCCTGTTTAAGACCGTACAAAGATTTCACCAACTTGCAGACTTTGTCTTCAAGACCCCTGATGATAAATCCCTCTGGCTGTTACATGTAAATCTTTTCGGTCAGCTCGCCATTTAGGAAAGCCGTATTCACATCCATCTGATGTATCACCATCTAATGTATTACTGCGAGAGCAATCAACATTCTGATGGTGGTCATCCGGGCTACTGGAGCATACGTGTCAAAATAGTCAATCCCCTGCTTCTGAGAAAACCCCTTAGCTACCAACCTAGCCTTGAACTTGTCAATAGTTCCATCTGCTTTCATCTTCTTCTTGAAGATCCATTTGCATCCGATGGGTTTCGCTCCTTCAGGAAGATCAACCAACACCCAAGTGTTATTTGAGGTGATGGAATCAATTTCATTGTCAATCGCCTCCTTCCAGAAAACTGTGTCTCTGGTCTTCATCGCCTCATCATAGGTAAGCGGATCTGCTTCCACATGATAGGTGACAAAGTCACTTTCGAAGTCCTTCGGCCTCCTCACACGCTTAGCTGACGGCTCAGCTTGTTCTGGTTCAACCGTTGTTTCAACAACAACATCTTCTTGGACCACATCTTCATTGAAGACTTCAGTTTTTTGTGCACCCTTATTATTCTCCGGAATATCCGAAAGAACAATATTCTTGTGCCTTGCAAACTTGTCTTCAAAATATTCTGCATCGCGAGATTCAATGATATGATTTGACTCAATATCAAGAAATCTCCGAGCATCACTCTTCTCGGCATACCCCAAGAAGATCGTCTTTGTAGTCCTTGTCCCAAGCTTTTGAATCTTTAGATCTGGAAGCTTGACATACGCCAGACACCTCCACACTCGAATGACATTCAAGTTAGGTCTGACCTTGAACCAGATTTCATGAGGAGTAACGTCTGAAGTTGCATGAGGCACTCTATTTAGAATAAAAGTGGCCGTCAATGCAGCTTCTCCCCAGTAGCACTTAGGAAGGCCAGCAGTCAACAACATTGAATTTATCATTTCTGTCAACGTCCTGTTCTTCCTCTCAGCTACTCCATTTGATTGAGGAGAGTACGAAGCCGTAGTCTTATTGACAATTCCATGTTCCTTACAAAACGATGCGAATTCATGAGACCTGTACTCCCCACCTCGATCACTTCTTATCCTTTTGAGTTGTTGTCCAGTCTGCCGCTCAGCTTCGGCTCTGAACTCCTTGAACTTCTCTAATGCTTCGTCTTTAGCCTTCATCAAGTAGACGAACGCATACTTTGAGAAGTCATCGATGAAGGTTATGAAATACTTCATCCCGGCCTTTGTAGAGAACTGTTTGAAGTCACAGATATCGGAGTGAACCAATTCCAGAAGATCTGTACTTCGATTAACCCGAGGAAAGGATTTCCTTGTGATCTTCGTTTGAGCACAAACTTCACATTTCTCTACCTTACCCCCACATTTGGAGATAAGTCCTAGACTAGATATTCTATTTATTCGTTTACAATGAACGTGTCCTAGCCTATTATGCCACAACTCAAGAGTATAAGCAGAATGAGTGACTTCATTAATTACATTAATTACATTGGACTGATTTACAAGCTGAATCTTGAGCATTCCTTCGGTATAGAAAGCTTTCCCGAAATATGTTCCCTTGATAGACATCACCATCTGGCCAGCATTGATGTCCATCCTGAGGCCTGCATTGCAGAGTAGGCCTCCCGAGACCAGGTTCTTGGCGATAGCAGGTACGTACTTTACGCCTTGAAGCGTCAGAGACTTTCCCGAAGTCAGCTTCAACACCACCGTCCCGATCCCGAGCACTTCAGCTTGTGCTTGGATCGCCATCATAACCACTTCAGAAGTAGGTATATAGGTGGTGAACCACTCCTTACTGGAGCAGACATGGCAGGAGGCTCCAGTGTCTACCAACCAGTCAGAGTCAGTCCTTACTGCATCAACCTGTGCAATCATAGCAACTACGTCAGTGATCATAGATACCTTACTAGGCTCTCCTTGCTCTGATTGCTTGGTCTTTGCTTTACACTCATTCTTAAAGTGGCCCTTCTTGCCACACTTGAAGCAAGACATTTGAGACTTTGGCTTCTTTTTCTTGATAGAAGTTCCCTTGACTTTCAGATTGTCAGGGTCCTTCTTCTTGCTGTGGGAAGCCGCCTGCTTTCCCCTTGGTTCCTTGGTATGAACTATATTGGTGTTAGCCAATTGCTTGGACAGTGCGTCCACCTTCAGTTGAGCCCGTATCTGGTCCTCAACATAGATTTCCTGCAGGAGATCTTCAAGGGTGATCTCCAGCTTCTTCCTATGCATGTTTGCATAGAACTTGCTCCACCCAGCAGGGAGCTTTGAGACAATCCCTCCAACAATAAACTTGTCGGGGAGGGACATTGCCTCGTCTTCCAACTTCTATCGCAGTTTCAGGAACTCCTTTACCTGCGGCAGCATAGACTTTTCGTCCTCAAAGAACCACTTGTGATATTTTTCAACCACAAATATTTTACTGCGGTTCTTGTCTTCTTCGTAGAGTTTTTCTAGAGACTCCCATATGTCTCTAGCGATATTCTTCTTAGAATAGGATTCTGCAAGGGAATCTTCTATGGCATTCAGGATAAGCAGCCTGCAAATACTATTTTTCCTTCTCCATTTTGCTTGCAGTTTAGTAGCCGCGGTGATTGCGGCAGCAGACCCAACATCTGGAACAGCAGGTTCTTTCTCCAAAAGCACGTGATCTACGTCTTTGAGTTGAAGGGTGAGATATACCTTTCTCTTCCAGACTTGGTAATGTTCCCCATCAAACTTTTCCAACTTGCAAAAGTCAGAATTGAAGAGTGAAACATTAACATTTTCTATCGTAGCAATAAAGCTTTGAGATTGTTATTGCCGAGGCACAATTTTTCGATGGAAAACTGAAATTTCGTAACAATTGTATAAACAATCGTTATTACGTAACACTTCACAGAAGGTACGTAAGAGAAATTTTAACTAGTGCTACTCTTCACAGAAGATGTACAGAACGTAACACTTCACAAAAGGTACGTAAGCAAAATTCAACTAGTGCTATTCTTCACAGAAGATGCACAGAACGTAACACTTCACAGAAGGTACGTAAGCAAAATTCAACTAGTGCTATTCTTTACAGAAGATGCACAGAATGTAACACTTCACAGAAGGTACGTAAGCAATAATTCAACTAGTGCTATTCTTCACAGAAGATGCACTAATAGAATTCTGACAATTTTAACGCAAACACTTCACCGAAGGTGCGTTAATATAATCCAGATAGAACCAACAAAGAAAGTGACAGGCGAAAGATGGAAAATCTCCTACTGGGGTGAATGATCACCGTTGCTTAAAGCTTTATTCGCCCCACACGAATAGCTTCCAGGAACCAGCAAGTTCGTTGGAGAACTTGGAACACTCTGCTCTTCTGACTCTTCGAATGAACTTAAAATTCTGTGCAAAACGTAACGCTGGTACAAATCCTCTCTTCTCTCTCACAGCCTCTAAGCACTTGTAAACTTTCTGTCTACTACCTATGAATTAGTTCTAACCTGTGAGAGAGAAGGAGGAGGCCTTATATAAGTCCCTGCAACAACTGCCAAGTTAGCACAATGTTAGGGACGTGGTAGTAACCACCCCGAACATGGAGCAACCGCTCAAAACATGCTAGGACACGTTCTGCTGGAAGTTGTGCCACCAGCGTAATTTGCACTCTACGCACACAGCCCCTTTACGTACCCTACGCACACTACACACTCTACGCACACTGCGTACGCTGTGTACACTGCACACTCTACGCACGCTGCGTACGCTGTGCACACTGGGCGTACTGGGCGTACTGGGCTGCGTAATTGGGCTCACGTAAGGGGCCGCGCAATGTGGTCGCGCAAGTGGCTCGTGCAACGAGCGCAACTTAAGCGCACTATGCGCCTAGCGACGATGCTGACGTGCTAAGTGCAAAGTGCGCCAACAAAACGCCACATTACGCCTCATGAGCCCTTGAGCCCGAGTCCGAGCCCGAGCCCGAGCCCGAGTCCGAGTCCGAGTCCGAGTTCGAGTCCGAGTCGCTAAGCCCCTACGGGGCTTAGCTCCTGTGGAAATAAATTTCCCAAGAGCAAAAAGCATGAATGCTTTAATTGTTAATTTTAGCCTTTTTCCCATTTAGAAAATAATCCCACATGGCACACCCATGTGCACCTTCACACCTCATGTGCATCTCTTAAACTAGCAAAGCTAATATATAGAGATACAACCTATTTGGTTTTTCTGATGTGGGACTAAAGTTCTAAAAGGAAAGCCAAAAACCCAACACTTCTAACTATTTTTCAACCCCCATGTTAGCCGAGCTAGCATTCTCATTGTTTTCCTCATTGGCCCGGCTCTTGTTCACTGAGCACTGGCTTCTAATGTGGCCAAAACTTTTGTATCTAGCGCATGTCGGAGGCGCCCACTCGTAAACTTTCTAAAGTAAGGGTTCTCCATTAGGTAATTCTATTTCTAACTCCTCCACCAGCGCATCCATGGCATTGATTTCCAAAAATATTCACGCATAGGACAGTCCCTTCCTCTTTGCGGTAAGGGTGTTAGTATAGAGAGGCTTGCCAATCCCGCTAGCCATCTTCATGATAGCTAGAGCACTCTACAATTGCGGAAGAAGCTATGGGAATCTAATCCAAATCGGGAATACAAATAGCCGATCTCGATCAAAGTTGGGCAATGGTCCCATCGTCGCACAATAATCAGTCTCCCATCAAATGCCTAAGGACCATTATCAAGGACCCTATTTAGGTCGTCGACAAGTCCAAACATGATAAAATAAAAGCTATCTTTTCGGGAGTGTATCCAGGGCCCCTTTCGGCCTCCACATGTGCATAGTGTACTACGGAGTTGTCCTTAATACGGATGAGTACCCATAACATATAGAACATTTGTATTCTTCCAAAATTCTTTCGTCTCCGTCAAGTTCTCCTTCGTGATTTCGATAAATTCCTGTCAACCCCTTGACCAAATTTTATCCTCTTATATTTATTTTTTTTCTTATTATTTATTTATTTCATTTGTCTCATATAATTATTGTGGTTTACATTTGTTCTATTTGAAATACCAATAGGAAGACCAAGTGAGTAATAAGGGTATTGACAGGGGGTTTCATGCAAAAACCCCAAAATTTTAAATACTGTTCTAAGTCGACCCTACCCGAATTCAAATTGAATTTAGATTTCCTTCTACAGGGAATAAATCCTAATTGGATTTAAATTGGATTCCTATAAATCCTACTAGACTTTGAAAGGAAATTCAAAGTCGAATCCATAGCTCTGTGTCCTTTAAACCAAACCCATGTACTCGAATTCAAATTGAATTCGAGATAAACCCCTTCGCACAACCTTAGATAAGAACAAATCTGATCTTCCTATCTCCTCCTCCTCCTTAATCATACACTAGTATATATATAGGATTAACCAACCCCTTTTCTCCCTAAAACCCTAAGTTCCCTGGCGTTCCTAAAGGTTGGAGAGGACCTGTTCGAAGAAGAGCCACCAGGAAGAGGAGCCGCCAAGTTCCTGTTTTTGAAACCAACAGGCTACTTGGACCTTGATACGGATTCTGACCCGTGACAGCAGCTCAGGACCACAGACAAGTATACCTTGCCTTTCTACACAGCTTTATTTACATGCACTATCTTTTTATTATTATCCAGTTTTTCTCATATTATTGACATGTATCTTTCATATCCTGCTTGTATATTTGTATCATTGCTTTGTAGACGGTGTTCACAGTTAGCTTTGTGTCTTATTGGTCGTGTTCACTTATGCCTTGATTGAGTCGTGCCATGGGTCGAGAAGTCGTGAACTGAACTGCTTCACCTCCGTGTCTTGAAATCTTGAAGCTAACCTGAGAGTCCACATTAGGGGCGAGGGTTAGTAGTTATCTGTGTCTTAAGCTAACCTGCGAGTCCACACTAGGGACGAGGGTTAGTAGTTATTGGTTCACACCTGCGAGTCCACACTAGGGACGAAGGTAATGCTAACCTGCGAGTCCACACTAGGGACGAGGGTTAGTAGTATATGGTTCACACCTGCGAGTCCACACTAGGGACGAGGGTGATGCTAACCTATGAGTCCATACTAGGGACGAGGGTTAGTAGTATATGGTTCACACCTGCGAGTCTACAATAGGGACGAGGGTAATGCTAGCCTGCGAGTCCACACTAGGGGCGAGGGCAAGTAGTTGTTCAAACCTGCGAGTCTACACTAGGGACGAGGGTTCGAGTATTCAATTTCGTTATCTATTGACATCTTGACATGAGTTCTCTCGTCCTCATTCAACAGTTCATTTATGTGTAGTCAGTGTACAGATTCGTGTTTTATTTATTGCTTAGTTTTAATTGTTTATTCTGCATTTTTCTCCATGCATAATAAACTATTATAAGGGCTCATTTTTATGTATCTTGCTAGTCCTCTGAGGACCTGATGATCTCTTCAGGTTTAGCCAAGTTGTACTAGGAGCACACGAGAGGATTTGAGTCAGCTTCAGACCACGGTGCCTTGTAGTGGAGGTTGTCTCGATTAGCAGGTTGTATTCAGTTAGTGTATTCCATGTATTTATTTCTCTTTCCGTCTTTTGGTAGTGGATTTGTGTCCACCGGACGTGACATTGATTCTTGGAGATATTCAGTTATATTTATTATTGTCCGGTTTCTTGTCTTATTCATTTGATCTTGATTATGATTCGATTATTTTGTGGATGAGATATAGTTTACCATGAGATTCTAGATTGCCGTGACTTGTGTATATTAGACAGCGTACTACCGCCGACATTGCAGCGTAGGCTGCTCTTGGATACGCTTCATACCCAAAAAGCGGGTGCGGGTCGTGACAAGTTTTTTTGGTGGCCTATACAGGTCTACGTTAATCACTTATGTTACGTCACTGTACCGTCGTGAGCCTGCGAATAGGAATAGACACTTAGGATCTTATCCACATGTCTTGACTCATTATTGGCCTCTAGTCCTTGATTTCATTGAATCCTTAATTTGCATCCTGTTTGACAATCTCTTCAACGGCTAAAGTGTTTTCTTTGTTTCAGTTAAGATGGACTTTCAAGACAGGAACAACACCGCAGGGAGCAGCTGTCAAAAATTTCTAGTAGATACTGGCATTAGTATAGATAGACTTATATTTAAACTTTAGGAGGAATTGAATTTCTTTTATAGCGATTTGTTCTAGAACATTCATTCTAGTAGATCAGCTCCTTAAATTTCGAGGTCAAAATTTATTTAAGAGGGGTAGAGTTGTCAACCCCTTGACCAAATTTTATCCTCTTATATTTATTTTTTTCTTATTATTTATTTATTTCATTTGTCTCATATAATTATTGTGGTTTACATTTGTTCTATTTGAAATACCAATAGGAAGGCCAAGTGAGTAATAAGGGTATTGACAGGGGGTTTTATGCAAAAACCCCAAAATTTTAAATATGTTCTAAGCCGACCCTTTCCGAATTCAAATTGAATTTAGATTTCCTTCTACAGGGAATAAATCCTAATTGGATTTAAATTGGATTCCTATAAATCCTGCTAGACTTTGAGAGGAAATTCAAAGTCGAATCCATAGCTCTGTGTCCTTTAAACCAAACCCATGTACTCGAATTCAAATTGAATTCGAGATAAACCTTCGCACAACCTTAGATAAGAACAAATACGATCTTCCTATCTCCTCCTCCTCCTTAATCATACACTAGTATATATATAGAGGATTAATCGACCCCTTTTCTCCCTAAAACCTTAAGTTCCCTGGCGTTCCTAGAGGTTAGAGAGGACCTGTTCGAAGAAGAGTCACCAGGAAGAGGAGCCGCCAAGTTCCTATTTTTGAAACCAACAGGCTACTTGGACCTTGATACGGATTCTGACCCCTGACAGCAGCTCAGGACCACAGACAAGTATACCTTGCCTTTCTACACAGCTTTATTTACATGCACTATCTTTTTATTATTATCCAGTTTTTCTCATATTATTGACATGTATCTTTCATATCCTGCTTGTATATTTGTATCATTGCTTTTTAGACCGTGTTCACAGTTAGCTTTGTGTATTATTGGTCGTGTTCTTGTGCCTTGATTGAGTCGTGCCATGGGTCGAGAAGTCGTGAACTGAACTGCTTCACCTCCGTGTCTTGAAATCTTGAAGCTAACCTGCGAGTCCACATTAGGGGCGAGGGTTAGTAGTTATCTGTGTCTTAAGCTAATCTGCGAGTCCACACTAGGGACGAGGGTTAGTAGTTATTGGTTCACACCTGCGAGTCCACACTAGGGACGAGGGTGATGCTAACCTGCGAGTCCACACTAGGGACGAGGGTTAGTAGTATATGGTTCACACCTGCGAGTCCATACTAGGGACGAGGGTGATGCTAACCTGCGAGTCCACACTAGGGATGAGGGTTAGTAGTATATGGTTCACACCTGTGAGTCCACACTAGGGACGAGGGTGATGCTAGCCTGCGAGTCCACACTAGGGGCGAGGGCTAGTAGTTGTTCAAACCTGCGAGTCCACACTAGGGACGAGGGTTCGAGTATTCGATTTCGTTATCCGTTGACATCTTGACATGAGTTCTCTCATCCTCGTTCAGCAGTTCATTTATGTGTAGTCAGTGTACAAATTAGTGCTTTATTCATTACTCAGTTTTACTTGTTTATTCTATATTTTTCTCCATGCATAATAAACTGTTAGAAAGGCTTGTTTTTATGTATCTTGCTAGTCCTCTGAGGACCTGATGATCTCTTCAGGTTTAGCCAAGTTGTACCAGGAGCACACGAGAGGATTTGAGTCAGCTTCAGACCACGGTGCCTTGCAGTGGAGGTTGTCTCGATTAGCAGGTTGTATTCAGTTAGTGTATTCCATGTATTTATTTCTCTTTCCGTCTATTGGTAGTAGATTTGTGTCCACCGGACGTGATATTGATTCTTGGAGATATTCAGTTATATTTATTATTGTCCGGTTTCTTGTCTTATTCATTTGATCTTGATTGTGATTCGATTATTCTGTGGATGAGATATAGTTTACCATGAGATTCTAGATTACCGTAACTTGTGTATATTAGATAGCGTACTACCGCCGATATTGTGGCGTAGGCTGGGCTTGGACACGCTTCTGTAGGAGCGTAAAAAGTGCTTCATGGAATGAGTCAAAGAGATAGAAACATTCCACTCAATATGATCTATTGTTACAAGCCAATCGCTTTACGCCAGGGTCAAGCCAATGGTTTTACACCTAAGACATGCTATCCACTTTACGCTGGACAAAGCTGTCGAGTCTTGCATTTAATGAAAAGTCTGACATGAAGATTTAATGATGGCATATATCACAGAATTCGAAGGGATTTGTTTTACACAGAGACTAATGTTGTCGTTTAGTATGTGGACTGAGCTATTTTACGCTCACAATATGGCTTCTTTTACGTATGGAGACTGTATGAGTTTTTACGCTCAAAAGTTGACGTGTGCATAAAGTTTATTTGGGCTACTTTACGCTTAAGGTTGTTTAACATCCACTTTACACGGGAAGTCCACGTCAGGGATATTTTACGCCTAGTCTACTACTTTACGCTCAGAGTATTTTGGGTTGTTTTTACGCCGTATTCTTCTTCACCAATTTGGAATGTGGTTTGCCTACATGGCTTTCATGCCACACATCTCGAAGAACGTGTGTACGTGCATCCTATTCTTATTGAAATGATGGGACACGTGTCAACGTATACAGAGGGTGACTTCGATCATGGGTGGCAGTTATTAGCGTAAAGACGGAACTTTTGCTGAGTTTTTATGCACAACAAGCCAAGTCTATAAATAGACTGATTTTTTTCATGGCACACAGACAGAGAGAGAGGAGAGAATACATAGAGATCAGAGCCCAGAGACTTTGATTTTTTGGAGCATTCTTCTTCAACTTTTCTTCCAGAACAGAGTGAAGCAAAGCAGGAAAGCATTCGGCCTCGCCATCAGTGCCCAAGTGCGTCGATACCTTTCTGGTGACTTAGTTCTTCCAATTGTTCATCTTCTAGCAGTGATCTTCATCATCATCGTATGGTCCAAGGAACAAAGTGATCATTTACAGATCAGACTTCCATAGCAATACTTTCCAGAATCAAATTTGTACTTCTTGTACTTTTTCTCGTTTTATTTTCAAAATCCGATTTCCAGGCATTTTGTTAAGTGAAACAAAAATGGCGACTCTGCTGGAGACGACCTTCTCCTCTAACGAGGAGGCAATTGCTCAATATGATGATGTGTCGATTGGATCGACAAAGAAGACTCTGGTTGTACACTTCGACCAGACTGCTTATGAAGAGATGCTCCGAACTGGGGGCGGTTCTCATTGCTCCAATGTTCAAAAATCTCGCAAAACACGAAAAGTTTGGATTCCTAAATCCAAGATAGCTTCTGATCTCTCTGTTGCTTCTGATGGCAAGGGAATTCTTCCCACTCCTGTCGTAGGGGCTCCCGTTCGTAACGAGGCAGTCCTTACTTCAACGTTGCACTCTAAGTGTGGCAAGTTATCTCCCGTCTGTGATGGTAAAGATAATCAGGTTTTACGCCCAGTGGGTAAAAACCAAATTTTACGCTCAGTACATAAGAACGAGTCTCCCATTTGTAATGAGGCAGACTCTAATGCTTGTGCTTCTAAGTATAAAAATAAGTCTCCCGTCTGTGACGTGGTAGACACACAAAAATTACGCTCTTCGCGTAAAGGAAAATCTCCCGTCTGTGACGTGGTAGAAAATTAATTTTTACGCTCTACGCGTAAAGGTAAGTCTCCTGTCTGTGACAGTGTAGATAAAATTCGCAACGATATTTTTACATCTAATATGAATGTACCTAAATGCATACAGCATAAAAATGTTGTTGGTAAAGCTTCAGTTCTACACCAACAGCCTTCTTATACTGCTCTACGCAAAGTACCAAACCTACAAATCACACGCAATAAAAATAGAGTCTTTCGTGCTCAAAAATCTCAAGATTTGCGCACACAACTCCAAATGCGTAGAAATGTACAATTTGGTTCTGCAAATACAGCTAGTAATCTTCTTTATACACAAGGGACTAAATGTTTTGCTACCCCAAATGTAATAAAGAAGACTACTCCTTCTACTCCTTCTGATTTACGCGAATTGCTAATGCAAAAGCGTAAAAATAGACAATCTCCCGTGACACTCCCCCAAGAAAATCATCACTGTGAGTCACCAGATTGTGATCAAATGTTGTTGCTCGGCTTCCAGACGGTCAGTTTTTGATCGATTGAATTTTAATGCGCCCCAACAACAAGCTGATGAGTTGTCATATGCATCAGTCAACATGGCATCTCACACCAACAGAGGACGACGTCCTAGACGGAACACGTCCCAAATCCCAGGTCAACAATAATTTAACAAACTTCTTGATTTTTTTGAAGGACTATATCAGAATACTCGATCAAGAAGACAAAGACAATTACAGACTTCTGATTCTGAAGCTGGGGGTACTCAATCTCTTGAGTCCGAAACTGATAGTGTTGATTCATACTTCTATACTAATCCTTCTGTATCTTCAAGAGAGGTTGAATCCTACGCTATTGGAGACGAACCAGAGGCGTCATCTGTTAATACAGAACAACGTCTCACTGTCGTTGAGCAATCATTAAAAGACATGCTTAACATGATGCAAAGCATGCACCAGATAATAACGGCTCAGCAAACTGCTCAACCAGCAATTGTAATACCGGTTCAGGCAGCAGCACCAACTCAAGATAGCCAAGGGGTTGATATACCTTTGAATATCTAAGAACCTGCTGTTAACCAAAATTCTGCATCTCCAGATCCCATCATTCCAGAAGATGTACCATCTCTGGTAGGGATTACGGTACAACCAACAACTTTTTAATCAAATGTGCTTTCACAAACCAGCGAAGCCATTCAAGCAATGCGTGAGCTCAAAGCACAGCTTGAAGTTTTGAAGCAAAAGGATCAACTCCAGAGGTTAGGGATTAAGCAACCTTATCCTCCTCATTGGAATGATGTACCTTTTCTACCGAAATTTAAACCACAGTCAATGGTACTGTTTGATAGAAAGGCTTCTCCTAGTCAGTATATCAATTACTTTGATATTATGACTGTACATTTGCAGAAAAATGATGCTCTTCTCACTAGAGTATTCATTGGATGCTTGATGGGTTCAGCTTACGACTGGTATCGTAGTTTACCCGACAATTGTATTTCATCTTTTGACGAATTTAAGGCAATGTTTCTCTCCCATTTCTATGAAGGAGTTATGGACATGAACATGTCCTCCTTAATAGAAATCAAGCAAAAGGAGAAAGAAGATACTCGGACGTTCATTGAACGTTTCCGACAGACGACTTTAAAGATGCCCCCTGGTATGCCAGATTCAGTGCTGATTGATACATGTAAGATGAATCTGCGACCATCCATTGTTGTCTTCACGGGTTCCCAATTCACAGATTGGGCTTCGTTTATCATAGCAGCAGTTTCTGCCGAGACCAATGGTAGGTTGGTTCGTGAACATGGGATAATTTTCGCCTCTGAGGATAAAGAAAAGAAAAGTAATCCTAGTAATAATTCCGACAATCGTAATATGAAAGGAAAAGACACTCTTATGGTCAATCATTCCAAGAATAAAACGATGCCGAATAATCTGGAATCTTCCAGGCCAAAAGAAGAATACTCTTTTGACGAAAGTGATATCCCAGGGATATTCTAATGTCTGGTGAAGAGTGGCAAACTCCAGATTCCGGAGCCAAAGAGGCCTAATGAGGTGAATCTGACTGACAATCCTAAATATTGTATCTATCATAGATACATTAATCATCCTACCTGTGCTTGCTATATTTTGAAGAAGAAAATCCAAGAGCTGATAAATGGTGGTGCTGTTGCTTTAACCAATGATGACCATACAGTTACAACCAATATAGTTTCTCTTCAATTTGGAGATTTTCCTCCACAACAAATACCAGATCGAATTGTCCCAATTTCGAAGGGGACGATGAAAATTGTGAATATTCCGCCTGCCAGGGAGAAAAATGAAGGATTGTTGCCTCTTACATTAAAGAATGGTGAAATTATGTGGGTACATCCTGACTTAGTACCCGAAATGGAAAATGAAGGTAAAACTTCAAAATCTAAGAAAGGTAAGAAAGTCAAAACCTGTAACATGATTTCTCATGTTATTCCAGATCCTGATGATTTGGATCATCTATGGGATGGCGTTCCTTTGGAAGATAGACTGAGAGAATTGAACATATGTCCTCCAAGTCTGGCTCCTCCTGTCAAGCTCAAGCTTACTCATCAGCAGTGGTTAGCCATGAATAGTGTTCCCTTATACAGGGCACAACAAGTCTTTGCTGCTTATGAAAAAGCTCCTACAGGGATTTTTCCTCGTATCCCGAATCCTTTTCCTCCTGTAGTTACAGAGATCTCTTCTTCTTCCTCTATGGAACCACCTGTTGAAAGTGCACTGCCTACTCACTTGTATAGTCAGCAATCTGTCCTTCTCATGAAGAAGATGGGTTATGACTTTCAAAAGGCAGAAGGTCTGAATTATAATAAAGGAATACGACTTCTTTCACAAATTCAAAGTCAAAAATCTACTGTTGGATTGGGTTCTGAGGTTCCTTATAACAATCCACATAAGAAGAAGGCTAAGGAAAGGAAGATTAAATCCTGTAATATGGTACTTCCTTCTTCTGAGTCTGAAGAAGAAACTTTTGCTGGTACAAGATCTAGAAAGGAGTACCACAAAGATTATGAGGGATCCTCCAAAGAAGCTGAGAATGTTGAAACACCATCAACTCAACCGTCTCTTGCTCCTGCTGTGGTTGAAAAGGAGAAGCAAAAAGCGGTACGCTTCGACATCCCGTTGAAGTCTACTTCCAGTTAGGGGGTGGTGATGAAACCTTATAAATTTGATATTCTTGTCCAGTTAGCTAATACTCCGGCTAGATTATCTATCTTCGAGTTGCTTCGCCTTTCTAAAGAAAGTCGCGAAACTTTGAGTGAAGCTTTGCTGCAAGCTGATTCCTGCTTAGCTCAACTTAAGACTCCTGACAATATACCAGTATCATGCCCACAATGTCATAGTATGATGGAAGCAATTCCCAACATCACCTTTACACAAGAAGATGTGTTATTGAAGCATAACAAGCATGACAGACCTTTGTGCTACACTGGGTATATTGAATCCATTGAAGTTGACAGAATTTGTATTGATCCTGGGTCTTCCATTAGCATAATTCTTTAAAGTATGCTAAGACCACTGAGGATTCCTACTAGTGATCTGACTTACACTAGTACCACAATAGTTGGTTTCAACTCTGGAAAGAGCAAACCACTGGGGAAGATTTGTCTGAAGATTCAGATTGGTGATCTTCGAACTATGGCAACATTTTATGTTATTAACTCAGATGTATCCTACAATATTCTTCTTGGAAGACCATGGTTACATGAGCATAACATCGTGCCTTCGACTCTCCACCAATGCTTCAAGTACGTAGATTCCTAAGGAGTTGTGAAGACTGAGTTTGCTGATATCAATCCTTTCAAGGGTGTCGAAGCCTACTTTTCTGACTCAAGACTTTACAAACAAGAGCATGTAAAAGAAATATCAGATATGGCTGAAGATCAATCATCTGCTGAAGATCAGTTTATTAACGAAGATCCGCCAGAAGAGCAACCTTTGAATATCAAAGTTAAAGGGCGAATCCAACCCCAACATGTCAACAATCAACCTTTGATGATCAAGGTTAAAGGAAGAACTCAAGCTTCATCTGAGGAATCAGTGAATGTTCCTGCTAAAAGCCAAGTTCAACCTCTTGTGATCAAGGTCAAAGGGCGTACTTTTTGTACGAATGATCCAGAACCCCCATTGATTGTCAATCTTGGCAAATCTACGCAAAAAACGGATGATAGTCCACTAGTGATTAATCCGAAGCGTAGTAGTCAAATTGTAAATGATGATCATTCTGTACTTTTTGATATCAATGAAGATTTCCTTTTCGAGTATATTGCTGTCAAGTTTATTGAGAGAATGACTTTATCTTCTGATAATCAAAGTTATCAATATAAAGACGACATAGACACAGAAAAAACTGTATACATTGACAATAAGAAAAATTCTTTTCCTCCTCATATCGATGTTGGACCTTATGCTCAAAGGTTTTTAACATCTTCTCCCTATCTTCTTCCTGTAGCCGCTTCATCACAAGCTTTTGTAACTTATAGACGTCACAAAGAATCTTATTTTGTGGTTCCGTCTGATAAGAAAAACAAGCGCCAAATTGTGTTTGGCTTAGCTAGAAATATCCCTGTTGCTCAGACAGATGATTTGAGAGATAAAGATAAAGGAAGAATTCGAATTGACAGATATAGTCAACAATCTCTCAAGATTACCCAGAATATGGGATATGATTTGAAGACTATGCAAGGTCTCAATCAAGGCAAAGGTAGACGACTACCATTATGTGGTGATCCGTTTTACCAGAAAACTCGTCATGGATTGGGATATGATCTGTCCCATATGTTTAATGACGATATTCAAGAAGAATTCTCTTCTAGCTCTTCACAATCATCAGATTCAGAAGAATTCCAATTCATCAAATCCGATATTTCTCACTCCTCGTGTGTTAAAGGAGACTATTATGATGAATCTGAGCAAATATTTTCAGCTTACATGGTTCAAATTGATGGTGAATCTGAGCCATTTGAGAATGATCCTTGGGCTCAACAGATGGACACTCAATAGAAACTTCGTTTTGAACAACGACACTACAACAAAAAACCCATTTTACAATGTTAGATAAACGTTGTTAATAGCTTTTTACAATGTTTCAAAAAATGTTGTAGTTCGAGGAGTTGTAGAAAGTTTGAAATATTTTTACAACGACGGGCTATCGTTGCACCACACGTTGTAACACAGTTTTTGACTACGTGATTTTTCATTTTAACAATAATTCTAACACGTGTAAATATTACTTTTAGCAATGGTTACAATTTGTTGTCATTACAACTTCAACAATGTTTGATAAATATTGTAAAGCACCATTTACAACATTGTTTCAATATTGTCACTTTTACATCAGCAACTTTTAAAAAACGTTGTATATATGTATTTCACAATATTTTTCCTTCATCGTCATATAGCTGTCAACAACATTTAGTTAACGTTGTAAAATAGTTGTAATTGATGATATTGGCAATAGCTCATAAACGTTGTGAAACAATTATTTACAACATTGGTTAATCATTGTTGAAATTAAAATTTTATTATATATATATATATATATATAAATAAATATATATATATATATATATATATATATATATATATATATATATATATATATATATATATATATATATATATGGAATTGACAACCACTTAAGCAACAACAACATAACTTTTAACCCCAAATGATCAATGCTGCTAATACATTGAGAGAAAAAATAAAATGTTGATGGTATTAAAACTTTAAGAATGTAAAGTACTTATTCTTGAATAACTCTCCAGTATGTTTGGAAAGTACCAACTCAGCTATAATAATCATAAAAAGGTACAATCCCATACAAGTTATTACAAAAAACAAAAACAAAAAAACTTTAGCCTTTTCTACACTACTAACCCTCTTCAACTATGATAAGACTATTACAACCTCCCCGCTACCATTGTCCTCCTTGTCATCCTCTAAAGCATCAACAGACAATTCCTCCACAACCATTAGCATCTGCAGCTAAAAAAGTTAATAGAATAAGAAGAATGCATGTAATAAAAATGATTAATTCACTCATAATTATACCAAAAACTAGTTAGAATTAACATGAATAGAAGAATATATCAAAATTAATAAAAAGATCCACTCAACATGTTAAATTGAGTCCCCTAATGCATGCCTAAAGGAGAAATTCTTACTATATATATATATATATATATATATATATATATATATATATATATATATATATATATATATATATATACCTGATAAAAAATATATATATACCTGATAAAACTACTAAATCCTTTGTATTAAGGCCCATGTTGAAGAGGAATGCCAAGTCTTACTTGTACTTGTACTTTACTTATTATTCTAGATGCCAAATCCAATAGAGTTGAACAGAAAACAATAAAACATTGTTGGTGGTTTTCACTTCATCAATTCCGAACCCACACACATATATAGAGGGCAAAGAGGAAAAAAATGTAGAGTGCAAAGCAAGTTGTATTTCCTGAGGAGCCAACTAGCTTTTTCTATGCTGCTTGTAACTGAAGGAGCAATATAATATAATAGAGCATTAAAATAAGATAAGGTTTATCTCGATAATATTTTTATATTTTGACTTGAGGACATGCCTCCCTGTACTACGTGCTGCATTTGAGGTCCACGCGCTTAGGGAGATGCTTCAGTAGGTCATTTGGTATGCTTAACGTGCCGAACAGATAAATTGGTCAAAGGAGAGCCAGGGGTTGTCCCTTAATGTCATAATGTGGGCATATAAGAAAGGCACAACCTAATTTCTTAAAGACCATCACAAAAATTGATCATATTTCAATACCCATTTTAAGAGAGAAATCCCTGACCAAACAATGTTGATACCAAGAGATTTCAGATGAACAACAGTAGTCCCAAAATTATCTTCTTCCTAAGGATGAACACGATATAGATGCCTGAACTACCGAATCTTGCACTTCTGGGTTAGGTAGCAGAAATTACCTCCTCCAGAATTAGATGAATTATTGTATCTAACTGATAGTTTCTGATATACTGGGTTGGGTAGCAGGAATTACCTTCTCCAGATTCACAAAGTAGTAGGTCTGCTTTGTACAAGTTACACAGCTCTTCAAGCAGGCTAACATTTATACTTACATCTTTACGTATAGCAGCTTCAATAAAGTTCAATATCTATATTTATATAATTTACTTATATAATGATCCAGTATGTTTTACTTCAATAAAGTTCTACTATGGAGTTTTACTACTTACTGCAAATTAAGGGCGCTACCCAAAATTGTATTACAATTCTGAGATAGTCTAAAATGAGGCATTTCATTATTTGATGTGGGGAACACATTATAAGATATTAAAAAACTCACCCACAATACTTCTGAAATTTCTTATCAACTAAATGCCATTCGACTTATTCAGGGTGTTAAACCATCTACTGTTTCAATTATATCCTTTAATGGTTTTTCTCAGGCACTATTGCAGGCTACAATGGGAACCAGGTGACTAGATTATTAAAACAAACACAAGTTCAACCGATTACTGCTAGTGATCACATGCAGTTTCAGGAGACGTCCTTTATGCCACAGAACCAATTCATTGGCCCCTCAGACACGACTCAAATTACAAAAAATGATAGCACAGGACTTGCTTTGGGTCCACCGCACCAGCAAACTTTGGAATTCCAGCCCATGGGTCAACTAGTTCAGTCGTCTAACCATAATTCCTATGACAACTGGTCTCGTCAACGGGAAAACAGCCAAGGTGTTGATGATTTCTTTTCTGAGGAAGAAATCCGAATGAGAAGTCACCAGATACTGGAGAATGAGGACATGCAACATTTGCTCCAAGTCTTTAGCATGGGTGGAGCTAGTTATGAGATGGGGAATCTTTATCAGGAGAATGGTAAGGCTGTGTTGAGCTCTCAGTTAGATACAACATTTGCTCCGAGTCTTTAACATTCACCAGATACTGGAGAATGGTAAGGCCGTTGTTGGATGGTTGAAGATCAAAGCAGCTATGAGATGGGGAATCTTTATCAGGAAGAAGGCAGCTGAGAGGAGAGCTCAGCTTATTGAGCTAGAAGATTAGCAAGTTATGTTAAAGTAGTAGTAATAGTTCTTCAATTGGTTCGCAACATCTAGTAACCAATTGATCTAGACTATCCCAGGATGTAGAAGACTGGGAGATATCAGGAGTGGAATTCCATTTGAAATTCCATTTGAAATTGGTTCGCAAAACTAATAGTTATTTTGTCACGACTTTTTTGTATATATATGAAATTCTAAATAACCAAACTGAGAGCTATTAAAAAACAAACAAGGAAAGAGAAAAACTAAATAAGTTTATAATGTTCATAATAAATGACATTCATCTTTACCTCTTGAGAAGATCTTGATTGTAGACAGTGAGCACCTCTTCCCTCCTCCTTTATCCGGGCTTGGGACTGGCAATGTAATGCTAATGTACTTACATTGGCAGAGTTAAAAAGGGGTTAAACAGAGCTGCAATCAGTAAAACCTTATAAATGCATTGAAGTGTGAAAATTCTACAAAGAGCTAATTCAGTAGAGTTAAAAATATTAATCAAGTATCCCAAATATAGCATTAAAAACAAAAGGGTACTATCAAAAAACTTAATGACCAAATCCCCGACTCGGAACTCAAGCGCACAACAGGACAGAGCATCTAAAGAAGAACGTCCCTCACACCATCTCCAAGGACCAAATCCCCGATTGTGGTACCACCACGGGGCATCCTTGGAAAGGGATCGGGGCTACTGCAGACATTAATGACAGGAGTGGGGAACATTATGACAGTTTGGCAAAGGACACCATGGATTATGATCAATCACAAGGGGAGCCACCAATCCTGCATGACTATGAGCAACCCAATATGATAACTTACCGTAGGTTCACACATCAGCCTTCCTTTTCCTCCACCACCCCGATTGATTCCACCACCCCACAGACAATTTCGTCCACCCTGCACAATGTAGGCCTCCCTGTTCTTCACCACCCCTTCCTTTATGCTGAATTCCCAGCTCCATCCCCTGCCTCTTCCACCCATCATTTCCCCCTATACCACAATCTTTCCAGTAATCCTATCATCGAGCTCCCTCCATCGCCACCACAATCCCCAAGCTCCACCCCACCTCCCTACAAACTGACTTGGAAGAGGCGTGCTCGTATGGCTCACTCCATCTCTCTTGACACCCCCGCAGTTTCCTTTGGCTCTAGGAAACGAGATGCACCCCTTCTTCTTCAATCAAGTACTGCAAAGAGACGAGCTACTGAACCACTCATCATGTCCTCTACATCAACGGTTGTGGCGGCTGACCATAGTCAGCCGCAAGACAAATGTTAGTCCTCTCTTGGAACTGTCGGGGGGCGAGGAATGCCCCGACAGTCCAAACTCTCCGCTCATTCCTCTCCGCCACTCACCCTACCATTTTCTTTATTTCTGAAACCTTCTCCCCTCCTCACCACACCGCACAAACCCTGCCGTTCCTAGGCTATCCTAACACATTCTCTGTTCCCCCTAGTGGCCGTGCTGGGGGTTTATGGTTGGGATGGACGGATGCTATTCAGGCTACTGTCAAATTCTCCTCCATAAACCTCATTTTGCTTTCCATTGAAAGTGATGAAAACTCATCTTCCTGGAATCTTCTATGTGTCTATGGCTGTCCTAGAAGAAAGGATCGCCCTGGACTATGGGAGGCTATTAAGGATCTGTCTGCAAAGTTCACTGCTCCATGGTGCTGTATAGGCGACTTCAATTCCATTACGGGATCGGAGGAAAAAATTGGCGGGAAAGGGTTTGAAGCACAAACAGCTAGCTCCTTTGTACAAATGATAAATCAGTGTAGCCTCATAGACCTGGGATGCACAGGCCCAGCTTATACGTGGTCAAACGGCCGCAACCACCCGTTCCACATCAAGGAGAGGCTGGACCGGGCAATGGCCGATGCAGATTGGTGCTGCCTCCACCCCCATTCAACTGTTCACACCCTCCCCCGATTTAATAGTGACCATGCTCCCATCCTTCTTAACACAAGAAACCAACTGAAACACAAGCATCGGCCACCTCGTTTTGAAGCCTACTGGCTGAATGATGCAAATTTCTGTGAGACCATGCCCGCCATTTGGAAGGAGGCCACCGCCAACCAGGACATAGACTTAGTGAAGAAGCTTCAGGCAACCCTCAAGCGGCTGCAATCCTGGGGACACTCCAAGTTTCAAAAAATTAAAAACCGACTCAGAGACCTCAGTTCAGAATTAACCAATATTCAGTTGGGACCCTCTACAAATGAAACACTTCAGTTGGAGAAGGATATCACTTCAGAGCTAAATGACCTTCTTCTAATAGAAGATGCCTACTGGCGACAACGGGCTAAATGTCGCTGGATAAAGGACGGAGATCGGAACACAAAATACTTTCATACCAAAGCGACGGCCAGGAAGAGACGAAACGAGATCCGTTCGATCCAGATGACAGATGGAAGCTGGACAACTGACCAGGGAACCATTGTCAAGACGATGCTCGATCACTTTGCAGGTCAGTTCGGAGCTGATGACTCTTTGCCCATTGACCCGGGCTTCTCAATCTCTTCCAACCCAATCTCAGAAGAAGCTAGCGAGGCGCTGGGGGAAATCCCGAGTGCCGAAGAAGTTGAACGTACAATCTGTAGTATGGGTCCGCTCAAAGCACCAGGACCGGACGGTTTTCTTGCGATTTTCTATCAGAAATGTTGGTCGGTGGTAGGTGATGATCTTGTTAAAATGGTGCAACTTTTCTTCCAATCTGGGAATCTTGAGCCGGCCATCAACCATACCCACCTGGTTCTCATCCCCAAGAGGACGAACCCTGCATCCCCAGCTGATTTCCGCCCTATAGCTCTCTGTAACGTGTCCTATAAAATTCTCTCTAAAATTTTGGCCAACAGGATTAGGCCTCTGATGGACAAACTTATATCGCCTTTCCAGAATGCTTTTGTTCCAGGTCGACATATAAACGACAACACCATCATTGCTCAGGAAGTTTTCCACGCCATGAAGATGTTCCCAGAAAAGAAGAACTCCTTTGCGCTCAAACTTGATATGGCTAAAGCCTATGATAGGCTGTCATGGCCCTTCATCCGCTCGGTCCGGATCGGCATGAGGATCAAAGGACTTTCTTGCAAGCTTATCATGAACTGCATCACTTTGACGTCCTTCTCAATCCTCATCAACGGGGTCCCCGAGGGTCACTTTTCGCCCAAGAGAGGGATTCGACAGGGATGTCCTTTATCCCTGTACATATTTATTCTGTGCTCCGAGGTGTTATCTCGTCTTTTCTACCGATATGAGCAGGAGGATCTATACCGAGGTATCCGTATCAACCGCTATACACCTTCTATCTCACACTTATTATTTGCAGATGATATCCTCATTTTTGGGCAAGCAAACCAAACTGCAGTGACAACCATACAAAGTATTCTAAGTACCTACTCTTCATGGTCGGGTCAATCGATAAACCTGGGAAAATCGAGTATCCACTTTAGTAGACGAGTGACTCCCCAATCTCAGATGGAACTCTCCGCTATCCTCCAAGTATCCAAGATGGACAAAGCAGATAAGTACCTAGGCCATTTCCTCCTCCTTCCCAAAGGCCGAGTCTCATCCTATCAAGACCTGCTTGACAAAGTTAGTGCAAGGCTGAAGGGATGGAAATCCAGATCTTTGTCCCACTCTGGGAGGACGGTTCTCATTCAATCTATACTGGGGGCTATCCCAGTCTACTCGATGGCGTCCTACAAACTCCCAAACATGGTCTGTCGCAAGTTGGGTCAGATTTACAGGTCATTCTGGTGGGGGCACGAAGTGGATGAGAGGAAACTCCACTTCATTGCTTGGAGCAAGCTTTCCAAACCAAAGAGATTCGACGGACTTGGGATCAGAGACCCCATGTGGGTGAATGATTCACTGATTGGCAAACTGATTTGGAGATTCCTGAGCGACCCCAATCAACTATGGGCTAGACTACTCAGAGGTATCTACTTACAAAACAAATCATTTTGGCATGTAAATGGACGAAGGAGAGTCTCACCGACTTGGAAGAGTATGTTGGCTGCTCGCTGCATCATGGAAGGCAACCTTGTTTGGAAAGTCAGAGGAGGGTGGCTTAACATCTATACCGAACCCTGGGTCCCTGGCTTACCAGGGTACCGTATGCTCCCTTGCTATGCTCAAACATCCGGCCCCAAGCTCGTGAGAGACTTAATGGATCCGATCTCCAGAACATGGAACATCCCCCTCGTCAATGCTCTATTCCCACCCTTGGAAGCCAAGGCGATTACTGACATCAACCTCTGTGAAGGGGATGGACAGGACATTCTGATATGGACCAGTGTCAAAACGGGTATATTCTCCTCGAAATCCTTATATGAAAATATCCGTTCTCAGGCTCCTGGAATCTCGTACTCGAACACGCCTGACACCAAGTGGGATGTTCTATGGAAGATGTAAGGCATATCGCCGAAAATTCAGATGTTCTCGTGGCGTCTCCTGAATAATGCATTGCAGCTGTTCTCCTCCATCCATAAAAGGATCCCATCTATAAATCCTTCATGCCCTTTCTGTCTCCTATCTGAGGAAGACGCAAACCACCTGTTCCTTCACTGCATAATTTCAAAAGAGGTTTGGTTTATCAGTCCAATGGGACTTCGTATTGATGACAATTACAATATTCAGTCTCTCTTCAAGCTCTGGTTAAACGATGAGAAAACCCATGATGCATTCAAGTTGGGCTCTGCTATTGTTTGGGCTATTTGGAAAGCTAGGGGCGACTGTGTGTTCCGCCATGTAGCCCCTAACTCCCAGAGGATAGTTCAATCTGCTCTGTTATTCTTTCACAATTATGCAAGTGGAGGCAATACCAGACTTAAAGGGATTCAGGAATGTCGTAACTCCGTCCTTGGGCCAGAGAGATGGACTCCTCCTACTGAGGGCACGATAAAGATAAATGTAGATGGGGCCACAAATTCTACATCTATAGCGGCAGCTGCCATTGCCAGGGACTCCAATGGATTGTTCGTTGCTACAAAAACTGATTCAACCCCGACTCCGTTCAGTCCCGACCTTAGTCTTCAGGCGGAACTACTGGCTTTCCATACTGGGATTCGGCTTATGCAGGAACTCAACGCGAAGGCGGTTACCATTGAGGGGGACTCCTTGACAGCTGTTAGGATCCTCAGAGGAGAAACATCACTAGTTCCTTGGAAGCTCTCGGCTACGGTCCATACTATTCTTGCCGATATGGGGTCATGCAACTTCACCAATATCCAGTTCATCCGAAGAACAGGTAACAAAGTGGCCAATGCCTTGGCTAGGCATGCCCTTCACAAAGAATCACACTCCAGTCTCCGTTCAACTCCTGAATGCATAGCCCAGCTGTTGGCTAATGAGTACCCTTTTGTAATGAACTCTTCTTTTCCTTCTTAAATCAATAAAGTTATTGTTTTATCAAAAAAAAATATATACTTAATGAGAAATCTAAATTGTCAAAGTACTTGATAAAGAGCCTAAACCATGAAATATCCCATCAAAAGCTTTAAGGATCAAGTGAAATGTATTGCTTATTCTACGCAACTGGAACTCCTATAGCATGCTCAATCAATGTCAAGTCTGATGTAGTCCTCCACAAATGAGCTTCAGGAACTAATCCAACTTCAATCCAAACCTTCCAAGCATCTAGTCCAAGGGGTTTGCAGTGCACTAGGGAGACGGGATCTATTGATGCTATTGATCCTTCTGCAACAATCTCCCTCAGTCATTTTTCTCCAAGTAATGTTACACTTCGAAAGAGGGTTTCATTCACTTTATCAGTGGATGGCATTTTTGAACATCCTGTTGCAAATTTTGGCACACACTCAGTTGGTCCCTATATTGCAAATTGTAGTACAAATTACAGGGAAAAATTAGTATAAATTATGGAATGAGATGAATGTAACAATTACCAGAGCTCATATAAGTCACGATTAAACCTATGTAAAATTTAGTAGATGATTATCTTTCAAATCCTAATGCATTCAGGTATCTCACAGTTCTCGTTCCCGGTATTCCTTTTAATTTGATTCTTATCCTCTAACAGCAAAAAGTATTCATTATTATTCTTCTGAAAAACTATTGTAATTGCTATAGTACTGGTAAAGTACATATTCTCCATTTGCAATTTTATATCCTTATATAATATTCTCAAAAAATAGTTATATTTTCACATGTAGTTCATGTAATAAATATTGCTGTAAAATATTCTCAATTTTAAAGTAAGCATCCTTTGATAGATGTAAAATATCACAAGTTATTTGAGCAGTAGGGCACATGAACCTTGTGAATGGGTGTTCTGCAGTTTGTCAGAATGGAGGATAAATTGCTTGTGAGAATTCAAACCTAGTCCTAGGATATTTGATTAACCAAGTGCAGAAGTGCAAGAGTGTCTGTGAGTGATGTATGAAGTGTAGTTTCTGGATTATCTAGATTCTTCAAAGCAACATTTACAAAATTCATTGCTCCTTGCTGGTATTCAGAGGTGTGTCTACATATTTACAAGAAAAAAATAGAATGAATATCAAAATGATATACATCAAAAAACAAAAAGAGCAATTAGTTTATTATGGGTAACTTCGAAACCTTTCAAAATGCAACCAAGCTTTATCCATCACTGGAAACGTGGAAACGTGCAATAGTACTCTAATTCACACCAAACAAAATAGCATTTGGGATAGCTACTAAGAAAATCAAATCAACAATTTTATAATTGAATCAAGTAAAATGATGCAATAAGAAATAAAAGAAATTAGATTAACTAATTAAATATCAGAGCCCCAAACGAAAAACAATTATATTTGTGATAAAAAATTACTTGATATAACTTTAACAAGAGGCCTAGGCTACAATGTAATCCCAATTTCATATAAAACTCTCAGACACATTGCACAAAGTTAAGGTTCTTACTATCCATTCTTCCATTCTTCATAGATCAAGATACATACTATAAAAATATTATTATTTTAAAGGTTATAGAACTTCTCGTTAATGACACTAAAAAGATTTTATAACAAAGACATGGTAGAGGCACCAGAATATTAATTTGCTTTTTTTTTCTTCGCTCGACTTCATTTGCATCTTGAGATTCTAGACATATCTTTCATCAGTGAAAATTGAAAGTAACTAAATAAAAAAGGGTATATAGTTTAACGATAAATTATTATTAAGGTGTTGCTCCCTCATTGACATCTAAATTGTTTGTAACAAAGATAAGGATGAGCGATTAGAACCAGAACATGCATGTATTTCTTACCTTAATTTATATATTTATAAATAAGAAGTCATGTAATATCCTATGGATTATGATGTGCAGGAAGTAGATCCAAGAAAGCGCTAAGAAAACATCAAAATACATGACAAAGTTAGATATTGATAACTTTTTGGTTGTTAAATTAATAGTCCAATATTTCATTCCATCTCATGCATTCTATCATAATTGCATTGACTACTAAATAATATTAAAAAATAAAAACGCTAACCTGTTAAAACAGTTGAGTGGTAGGGATGACAGTAATGAGTACCAATTCCTGCAATAATATACAATAATCAAGACAAGGAATTAAAAAAAACCAATCAAGATAAAAAAAAATTAAAAACAAATCTTCAAAACTTCTTCCTTGTCGTTACTCTCCCACCAAATAAGAAAACCTAAAAATCTGGATGACTGAAAATCAGACCAACTACAATATAATTATAAGAACACAAGTAGATAAATCAACTTCATCAAATCATGAATTAGTCACTTTGTAAAGACCTGCTATTCTATTCGTCTGTCAGAGTAGGGGTTTGCCTGATAAAACATAGGAATACTTTACATGATGTCTATTAGCAATTACTTTGTCCTTCTGGCACTTCACTGATTGTGTATGTATACATTTTTTTATTTTTTATAACCAGGTAATTCAGGAAAACATAGAGTGGGAAGATATACAGTGGTCACAAACTAGTGTTCTGGTGTCGGGTAGGGCATATGCGCTTGCTCGACTCCATTTTCTCGCCCCAAAGAATGAAGTAACTTATTATGTATGTTGTAGAATTTCAGTTCTTATTATGTACATTATGTTAAAACTCAGTTGCAAAATGCCGAAACTGGTGGTGGCTAGAGCTGTCAGCGGTAAACTTACCTATCCATTGTGTGATCAAATAAACCAGGGTTCATGTTGTTTCGTCTTGGTTGAAAAGTTTTATGGACATCATCTATTTATATCTGTTCAGACAGTTATCCATCCATCTTGTTGTTTGCCATTGTCCTGCTGATGCTTCGTCAATGATAGGCGTGTCATCATGGTTAAGCCTAAGCATGACCTAAAAATCTAAAAATAAGAAAACCTAAAAATCTGGATGACTGAAAATCAGACCAACTACAATATAATTATAAGAACATATTTACCAATGTAATAATAAAATTTCTAACCTGTAAAATAACTTATTTCTCCCGTCGATTTGGGAGTACCAAAATTATGGAGGTCATCAATCGATATGGAAGCACCAAATTTATATAGGCCACTGATCGATTTGGGAGCACCAAATTTTAGGGTTTTAATTAGGGCATAACCCAAAATCAAATCAAATTCATTTTCAAAAATAGGGGTTTTAAATATCATTGATTATTTGGGACAATCAAATTTATCTGTCCATAGAAAATATCGACAAGATGGAGTCGAAGACGAAGAGAGCAGAATCTACAAAAAAATAAAAAATAAAAAGCAAAGAACTTACTTCTCCGCCTCTGGAGATGAAGACGCCTCTGGAGATGAAGACGAGAGAAAAATATTGCGGAGCAACGAGCGAGAGATTCCTCTAAAGCACCAAAGAGAGACTTCTCTCTGGACCCGACGGGAGCAAATTATTGGGAGAGACTTCTCTCTGGCGGGAGAAAGTATACGCGGGATATAAACCCTATTTTGGTTTTGGGGAAATATAGGAGGAGATATATGTGGACCGCGGGAAGAAGAAAAGAGAAAAAAATTGGTGAAATATTTCAATCCCGCTCGGACCCAATAACTTATAACCTGCTTCCCGCAACTCTTTTAATTTTTTTTAACTATGCACAAATAAAGTTGTTAAAGTTTAAATTTACAACATTTATAATGAATTATTGTAAAAAAAACTAGATTCACAACATTTAAATACAAAATGTTGTTATCACCAACATTTTACAACGTTCTCATTAGAAATATTGTAAATCATATCACTTTTTACAATATTTTTAAAATCGTTGTAAATGAAACGTTGTAAAATGGATTTTTTGTTGTAGTGCGACAACCACCTACAGAGAACGAGATTGTCCAGATTGACGTTGGAGATAGAACTACGCCCAAACCAATATTCATCAGTAAGAATCTTTCTGAAGATGAAAAGGAAGAATTGATAAAACTAATCAAAGAATATATTGATATTTTTGTATGGAGTTATGAGGATATACCAGGTCTAGATCCCAAAGTTGCTACTCATAAACTCAATATTCTTTCTAATGTTAAGCCTGTAAAACAACAGCAACGGCGTTTTAGACCAGATATGATGGATGCAATTGAAGCAGACGTCAAAAAGCTGGTCACGTGTGGTTTTGTTCGTGAAGAACAACACCCCGATTGGGTTGCCAACATTGTTCCTGTTATAAAGAAGAACGGAAAAGTTCAAGTTTGCATAGATTTTTGAGATCTTAATGCAGCTTGTCCAAAAGACGAATTTCCACTTCCAATTACTGATGTCATGATAGACAATACATGTGGTTTTGAACGCATGTCTTTCATGGACGGAATCTCAGGATATAATCAAATTAAGATGCATCTATAAGATGATAAGCATATCGCTTTTCGTACACCCCTTGGAGTTTACTGCTATACGGTGATGCCGTTTGGTCTTAAAAATGCCGGTGCCACATATCAATGGGCCATGAGCAACATCTTTCAAGAACATCTACAGAAGACAGTAGAATGTTATGTAGATGACATTGCTGTTAAGAGTCGATCAAAAGATGAACACATTCAAGACTTGAAGACAGTATTTGAATTGATGCGCCAACATCAATTGAAAATGAACCCTACTAAGTCTTTTTTAGGGGTTTCCAGTGGCAAGTTTTTAGGATTTGTCATTACTTCTCAGGGTATCCATGTTGATCCTGATAAGGTTAAAGCAATTCTTGAAATGCGTCCTCCACGCAATCTAAAAGAACTCTGTGGCTTCCAAGGTCGCGTTGCATATATCAGGAGATTCATATCCAATCTCTCTGGAAGATGCCAGCCTTTCTCCCGTCTATTAAAGAAGGATGTATCATTTGTTTGGAATAAAGCATGTCAGAAAGCCTTCAATGACATCAAGCAATACCTTACAAGTCCCCCTGTTTTGGTACCTCCAGTGATAGAAAGACCATTTTTGCTATATGTTCGAGCTTTGGATTATTCACTTGGTGCTCTTCTTGCATAAAAAAGTGATATAGGGCATGAACAAGCGATTTATTATCTTAGCCGAATGATGGTCGGAGCAGAACACAGGTATACTCCTGTAGAAAAGAAATGTCTGGACTTGGTTTTTGCTGTCCAAAAGAAAAGACATTATGTGACAGGACAGACTATCCATGTCATCTCCAGAATAAATCTCATTCGGGTATTGATGAGAAAACCGAGCATTCTTAACTCTAGGTTAGCTACCTGGGCGATGTTGCTCACTCCTTATGACATGGTTTATATACCTCAAAAATCAGTGAAGGGTCAAGCATTAGCTGATTTCTTAGCTGCTCATCCTATACCTGAAACATCAAAGTTATATGAGGACATTCCAGATGAAGTTGTAGATTGCAATATGACTTTGAAAAATGACATTTGGTAATTATATTTTGACGGAGCATCACGAGTTGGACCTAAAGGTAATATTGTCTCTGGGGTAGGAATTGTCTTGGTTTCTCCTGACAAAATAGTCATATATCGTGCCTATTCTCTCAATGAACCATGCTCCAATAATGTAGCAGAATATAATGCTCTATTGATTGGTCTCCAAGTCGCAAAACAATTGAATATTAAATTCCTGGAAGCCTATGGAGATTCTTAGCTGATTGTTAATCAGGTTAGAGGGACTTATGAAGTCAGAAATCCTGATCTCATCCCTTATCATCAAGTGGTAGTCGAATTGGTCCTTTTATTCAAAGGATTCTTTATTGAATTCGTACCACGTTCTCAGAATGTAGAGGCTGATGCTCTTACTAGCCTAGCTGCAGATTTGGCTGTTCCAATCTGAAGACAAAATATAATTACTTTGTTGGACCGAGATTTATTCTGTGTCAAGAATAATTTGTGTATTGAACAGAGTTATACTACAGAATCAAGCTCTCAGCAAAGGGATTGGAGAACTCCATTTATCGATTACGCGGTTCATAGGATCTTACCTGAAGATCCAAAAGAAGCTGCATCAATTAAAAGACGATCATTTCAATTCTATTATGATTCATCTTTACATATGTTATATCGTCGCTCATATGATGGACTCTTGCTGCACTGTCTCTCAGAAAGTGAAGCTAAACTGATACTCTGTGAGGCTCATGATGGCATCTGTGGTGCTCATCAACCGGGTCCGAAATTACAGGACCGCATTCGAAGAATGGGGTACTATTGGCCTTCCATGATAGCAGATGCTGTGGATTACGCCAGAAGGTGTAAAGCATGTCAGATTCATGCTGACTTTATTCACCAACCTTCTGAATTTCTACATCCTACAGCAATTTCTTGGCCCTTCGAAGCTTGGGGTATGGATGTCATTGGTCCTATTAACCCTCCTTCTGTTAAAGGACATCGGTTCATATTAGCTATAATCGATTACTTTTCTAAGTGGGCAGAAGCGGTCCCCCTTGCAGAAGTGAAAACATCTAATGTGATCAGCTTCATCAAACATCATGTCATTTATCGCTTTGGGATTCTTCGACGAATAATTCATGATAATGGTCCACAATTTACCAGTCAGGCATTTTATCGGTTCTGTGATAAGAATCAAATTCAAAATCTGGCTTCTACGGCTTATAATCCAGCTGCTAATGGTTTAGCCAAAGCCTTCAACAAGACTATCATTAAACTTCTCAAAAAGTTTATCTCTTCTAATAAACGTGATTGGAATGAGAAACTTGGAGAATATTTATGGGCTTATCGAACAACAGTCCGGACTCCTACTGGTTTTACACCATTTTCATTGGTTTATGGATGTGAGGCTGTTCTTCCCTCGAAAATCCAGATTCCATCTCTACGAATAGCTATTGCTAATGAGCTAACTATAGAGAACAATGATCGCTTACGACTCCAAGAACTTGAAGGATTGGACGAGAAGCGTCTTCAAGCACAACAACATATTGAGCTATATCAAGCCCGTATATCTCGAACTTTCAATCGTAAAGTTAAAGAAAGGGTATTCAAGATTGGCGAGTTGGTATTAGCCGTTCGAAGACTGATGATTATGACTCACAAAAGCAAGGGAAAATTCCAAGCAAAATGGGAAGGTCCTTATGTAATTGAGACCGTGTTTTCTAATGGCGCCTATCGGTTATCAAAGCCCAATAGAGATTTACTCATGATGCCGATTAATGGCAAATTTCTTAAGAAGTACTATGTATAAAAAAAAGGAGACAGAATGAAAATAAAATTTCTTTTTATTTTTATTCTAAATAAAGGATTAAGGATGAGGACCACTGCCTTCCTTATTGAATACATAGTCAGCCAATGCTTCGAAGGCGTCGTTGCCTGAGTTCATAAAAAACCTACAGGCAGCCATCCTCAGCTCTTCTTCTTCAGGAGTTTTCCCTGGCTCTACTAAGAAAGCAAGGATGTCTTGTGGTGGCTTGGGAGTAGAAGAACTCTCGCCTACTTCGGTTGGGCCTGATACAGTTAGCTCAATGGGGCACGTCTCAATGATGTCCTCAACTTTCTTGGAGACTTTATTCTTTTGCTGCATATCCTTGGAAGACATTTCCAATAGAGGAGTGGAAATAAGAATGAAAAGTTACAAAGATTTCTCACCTATTTAATAGGAGAGATCTATTAATGAACCGGTCTTTGAAATTGAAAATAACCTTTCATTCCCGGAAAGGCCTGTCCGTTCATTACATCAGATTCATTCATTTACTTATGGAATTGAATTGTTCTTTCTTTTCCCGAAAGTTATGACGGTTCATTTCATATTGACATATATCCTCAATGACATCTGTCCTCTTAATCCCCAGCTACCAAGGTTTGGTTAAGCTGATTACTCGTCTCTTTGGAGAGAAATTTTGATCTTCTAAAATTGGATTTATTATTTATCACGTTCTTATAACCTCTGAATAAATATTAAATCTGCTTGCTTTTCTTATCTATCAAATCCATTTGACCTCTGCATAGATATTAATCTACTTTTTCTTTGAGTTCTTACATGCTATCATGTCCATAATACCTCTGATAGTATTTGTATACTCTAAACAGAAAACAAGACTTTATTATCTATCATGTCCATATTACTTCTGGATAGATACAAATCATTGACCATAGAAGATTCATCATTTCCATTCTCATTTCATCATAAAAGTCTATTACATTTCTTAGACTTTCTTACAAATCATTATGGAAATCTATTATATTTTTGATTTTCATTCTATACAACAACGATGACCTAATCGAGATCTATTTCTTCTTTGGATCTTCATCAGATTCGTTGTTGGTGTCAATTCCTTACTGTCTGAGCCTCAATGGCGACCAGAACAGTAGGAATCAAACTCTGGTCTTCTCTCTCAGACGAGAGGAGAATCCCAGAGTATGGCAGCCCGAAAACGTGTTGCTGCCAATACAATTGGTGGAGAAGTGGCGGCCTTTCAGAGGAAATAGGAATGTATCCAGCATTGGGATACGATTCCTAGTCCTGCCATGAAAGGAACTCTACTACCCAATTTCTCGGGATAGAGTTGACTCCACCATCCAACTTTCCGTGTATAAAGGCTCTTCCTACCATCTGAGGAAGACCCTTTTATCCCACGAAAAGTTCTGAGTTGTCTGATTTGCGCGTTAAAAGCGCATGAGCTCCCTGATGCTGATGTCAGAAGAATGCTCCTCACAGCGTCAAAGTCGCCAATACCGGTTCTGGAAAATTTCTTCAGCCAAGCTTCTGCAGAAAACAACAGAGAAAAATTTTCAATAGAAGTATCATCAGCCACTTACTGATCAATTAAAGACTGATGCTCGCGCACCTTACTCAACAAGGTTTTTTACGCCCGTGTCTCATGTGTACCCTATTCAACAAGGCTTTTTACGCCATTGTTTCATATGCACCTCATTCAACAAGGCTTTTACGCCAATGTTTCATGAGCATATTATTCAACAAGGCTTTTACGCCCGTGCATCTTACCTATAAGATTCTACGTCTATCAAGGATTTACACTCATAGGCATCTGTTTTCGACAAAAAAGTTCAAAGGCAGACGATTGTTTTACGAATTAAACTTACCATTGAGGTCAGATGATTCGGCTCTGAGAATTGTTGAATCAACGTCTGTCGACCGGGCGTACAGAGGAACAACATCGAAAAGCATCATCATTTGTTGAAGAATGAAATCTTGCAAAGAGCTACCGGACGTACAGAGAGACAGCATCGGAAAGAATCATCATTTGCTAGAGAATGAAATGTTGTAAAAAGCTATCTTCGAAAGAATGAGAATGAGAATGAGAATGTATAAAACATTCTTTAACTCAGCTATTTATAGGGGTTGAGGAAACGGTTGGCATGAGTTTATTTCGAGAAAGATCCTACTAAAAAGGCGCTCGTGACCACAAGGCAGATGCCACGTGTTGTTTTGTTTCTCTTGGGAATGAACAACCATAAATGCAGTTAAAGGAGATATAGAACAATTCTATATATACCAACAGATGAGAACAATATCAAGATTTTATTTATTTAAAGGGGAGTAGGCCCCTACAGATAAGTTGAGGAGTCGCAATACATAGACGACACTTCTATATTATTTTTTCTCTCCTTCGTTGGGCTGACGAAGGGAGGCATCTAACTCGTGTATGTTGCGAATCCCGGAGTGACGCATCAGATTAAGAAATGCATCTGCATCACCTGATCCTTCATACGCAGTTGGGGGACCACCATTTATACGTCCAAAGACTGCTGGAGTCAGTCCAAAGCACTCTATAAAGTTGCGTGCCCGCTCAACCTCTGTCTCTATATCAACCCTTGAGCTCGGAGCCTCTTCCTTGTTAATTTCTTTCTTTGGTGCCATGATAGTATAAGGATGAGAAGCAAGAATGAAGGACTTCTCCTTATATACACAACCAAATCAACTCTTCATATTCTTTATGGGAAACTGATCATTATTAATGCAAACTCGGGAAGATGAAGAAGCATTCGAAAGTTTCGAGAGGAAATTCATTATGACGATTAAATATTGACCGGTACCATTTCCTGAATTTTATGCTGACTGGCCAAATCTCGACTTTTACGCTTCTATTCAAAGTGTTTCAAATTTTGAAGATATTTGAAAACTTTGAAGGGGGACTTGTAGGAGCGTAAAAAGTGCTTCATGGAATGAGTCAAAAAGATAGAAACATTCCACTCAATATGATCTATTGTTACAAGCCAATCGCTTTACGCCAGGGTCAAGCCAATGGTTTTACGCCTAAGACAAGCTATCCACTTTACGCTGGACAAAGCTGTCGAGTCTTGCATTTAATGCAAAGTCTGACATAAAGATTTAATGATGGCATATATCACAGAATTCGAAGGGATTTATTTTACACAGAGACCAATGTTGTCGTTTAGTATGTGGACTAAGCTATTTTACGCTCACAATATGGCTTCTTTTATGCATGGAGACTGTATGAGTTTTTACGCTCAAAAGTTGACGTGTGCATAAAGTTTATTTGGGCTACTTTACGCTCAAGGTTGTTTAACATCCACTTTACGCGGGAAGTCCACGTCAG
The DNA here is from genome assembly GCA_029216955.1 of Iris pallida. NCBI lineage: Eukaryota > Viridiplantae > Streptophyta > Magnoliopsida > Asparagales > Iridaceae > Iris > Iris pallida. The sequence continues at coordinate 7,497,073 of JANAVB010024400.1, forward strand.
GGCTATTTTACGCCTAGTCTACTACTTTACGCTCAGAGTATTTTGGGTTGTTTTTATGCCCTATTCTTCTTCACCAATTTGGAACGTGGTTTGCCTACATGGCTTTCATGCCACACATCTAGAAGAACATGTGCACGTGCATCCTATTCTTATTGAAATGATGGGACACGTGTCAACGTATGCAGAGGGTGACTTCAGTCATGGGTGGCAGTTATTAGCGTAAAGACGGAACTTTTGCCGAGTTTTTACGCACAACAAGCCAAGTCTATAAATAGACTGATTTTTTTCATGACACACAGACAGAGAGAGAGGAGAGAATACATAGAGATCAGAGCCCAGAGACTTTGATTTTTTGGAGCATTCATCTTCAACTTTTCTTCTAGAACAGAGTGAAACAAAGCAGGAAAGCATTCGGCCTCGCCATCAGTGCCCAAGTGTGTCGATACCTTTCTGGTGACTTAGTTCTTCCAATTGTTCATCTTCTAGCAGTGATCTTCATCATCATCGTATGGTCCAAGGAACAAAGTGATCATTTACAGATCAGACTTCCATAGCAATACTTCCCATAATCAAATTTGTAATTCTTGTACTTTTTCTCGTTTTATTTTCAAAATCCGATTTCCAGGCATTTTGTTAAGTGAAACAGCTTCGTACCCGAAAAGCGGGTGCGGGTCGTGACAATTCCTTTCCCTCCAATATCTAGGGCTCAATATATTATTATTGTCGGGGCATTTTTTTAAGATGAAAAATAGATTTTAGCAACACTTCAGGAAAGGTGCACAACTGAGATCCCGAAGGATTCAGAGAGACGAAATCAAATATAACACTTCGAAGAAGGCACAAATGAATTTCGTAATAGCAGAGAGGAAAGTCCATAAAAAGTTTTCTGATTAGATCAGAGAAGATCTCGTTCAGAACTTGTTACAAGTGAAAAGAGAAGAACGGAAGAAGAGAAAAGGCCTGCTGGGGTGACGAATCACCGGAGCTCAAAGCTAGATTCGCCCCACACGACGATCAGCTCCTAGGAACCAGCAAGATCGAAGACGAACTGCAGAACACTCTATCGAAATGCTCTTCTGACTCCTCGGATCGGACATAACTCTCTCTGAATTTCTCTTTTCTTTTCTCTCTAAAATTCATAAGAAACTTGTACAAATGAGAGAGAAGAGAGGAACTTATATAGGCGCACACAGTAACCACCTAGTATACGGAATGTTCGGGACGTGTTGTGTGAAAGAAGGAACTATTTTCGAATGTTTCATAACTGTTCAGATCGTGGTCAGACACGATAGCACGTGCACGCTACAGCAATTAGCGCTAACTGTGCCCGTGCGTACTCGTGCACCTGCGCACAGCGCATGCTGTACGCACTATATGTACTGTGCGCCAACTGTACCCGTGAACTGTCGTGCCAACCGCCGTGCCATCTGGCCACGCGAACTGGCCACGCAAATGGTTCGCACAAACTTGTCGTGCTGACTGGCCGCACGAACGGCAGCGCAGAGGCTTGTGCAACGCAACTAAAGCGCACTATGCGCCTAGTGACGATGCTGACATGCTAAGTGCAAAGTACGCCAATAAAATGCCATATTACACCTCATGAGCCTAGGAGTCTGAGTCCGAGTCGGGGCTTAGCTCCTAAGGAATTAATTTCAAGAGCATGACAAAAAGCATAAATGCTTTCTTTGAGGAGTTAGCCTTCTTTCCACTAGAAAAACACCCATATATGGCACCCATGTGCCTCTCCATACCTCATGTGCATCTTTCGATACAAGCAAAGCTATATATAGAGATACTACTCATTTGGCCTAGGCAATGTGGGACTATATTTCTAGTCTCTAAGGCCAAAACACCAACAATCCCCCACGTATCTCTATATATGGGTTGAGCGTTCCCTACAGTAATCGCCCATCATGCATTAGGATATATGTCACTGACGACTTGAATCTTTTCGCCTGGGTCAAACGATAGTATGATACAAGAATGGACTAAGCCTTGAATTCTGCAACATAGCTGCAATTCTTTCCACTCACACAATGTAGTCACATGTGCTTCTGGCTGTACATTAAAGGCCCTGTGCCAGCCTAGTTTCGGTTTATGTATTTTGGGTGTCTATAAGTTTACCCTCAAAAGACGGCCTGCTATCTCTGTTCATACACTCTAGGTGAGTTCTATATTAAAGAAACATGGCATGAAGCCTTGTGTTTCCTTGCGGTGCTACGCCGCCATGACATGGCTTAAAGATGAGGCATTATACCTACCTGGATACATTATAGTAGTATCATACTACTGTAGCATGAGGTCATAAGCCTCTGTAGTGCCAAACTATCCAGCATGAAGCCTTGCGCTTTCTTGCAGTGTTATGCCACGACGACGTGGCTTGCGTAGCCGAGACTTTACCCCTACATCGGTATATCTTCGTGGTGTCATACCACTATAACATGAGGACATCGTTCCCTTTGTAGTATTGTCTACAACTCTATAATTTCATCATACAACATTAGGCTACCTGTCTATATGCAGTTCTACGCCGCTGTGACTTGGCTCGCAAAGCCGAGGGATTACCCGTACTTGGGAACCTCATGGTGGAGTCATCCCACTATAGCATGGAATTGTAACACTCCTTGTAGTGCTGTGCTACCGTGCTTCCTGTAAACCACAACAGGCATTCACTCTACCTGAGCACTCATTAAGGCATTTAAGCCATCCTCTCCACAGGATCTGTTCTCCACAGAAAACATATAGTAGACAATAGTGGTTGTGGGTCCGTATCCCTTCCATATCACATTGGACATGTACCCACTGTTCCTGATATTTTTTCAGTTAGTGGTCCTCCCTTGAACCAAAAGCTAGATGCATAGTAGATTTTGCTTTGAACTAATAGAATAAAACTTTATAGTAGGATTACACTAACACTAAATCAGAATGCCTTCAAGCCCATTTTACATGTTGTGTCTTTGACCAGCTAGTGCTTGAGCCCTTTTGTGAACGGATCAGCCAGGTTCTTCAAACACAGAACATCAATCACTACAATGACACCTATCTTGATGAGATCGTACACTGCTCTGTGCTTGAGCCACACAGTTCTCTTCTTTTCATTGAAGAGGTCATTTGATGCTACCGCTGTAGTCGTTTGGTTGTCGCAGTATATTGGTATTGTCGGTATCTGCGATCCAACCAATGGAAGATCATACATAAGCTTCCGAAGCCATTCTGCTCCTTCTACTGCGGAATCAAGTACAAAGAACTCAGATTCCATGGAGGAATGAAGCTCCAACTATAGAGGAAATAAATCCACTTGTGGATCTCTCGCTCTCCACCTCTGAGCACCAGCTCTCATCACTAAATCCTTCTACTACTGGCAGATCTCCATTGTAGTACAGTACATAAGTCTGAGTCTTCTTGAGATATCTCATTATCTATTTTACAGCTTTCCAGTGCTCAATATCTGGGTTACTCGTGAATCGACTCAGCATTCGCATGCGAAAGCTATATCAGGCCTAGTGGCAGTAGTAGCATACATCAAACTCCTGATGATGCTTGCATACTCCAGCTGCCTGATGTTTTTCCTCGAATTCGGATTCAACTTCAGGTCACACCTGTAAGGCGTATCGATCACTGGAAGATCAGGATACCCGTAGCGTGTGATCTTCTCAATATAATGAGACTATGACAACGCCAATCCAATGTTCGTCCGGATGATCTTGATGTCCAAGATCACATCAACTTTCCCCAAGTCCTTCATACTGAACTTGGTCGAGATGAACTTCTTTGTCTCCATGACACAGCCTATATCCGTACCTAGGATCAGTATGTCGTCTACGTACAGACAAACGATTACACCTCTTCTATCAGCGAACTTCGTGTAAACACACTTGTCCATTTCACTAACTGTCACGTCCCAGTTCCAAAATATATAGGAACTTGAGCACGAACATGCCAGCTACTACGATCTAGAGAAAGTTTCCAATTTAATGGACTTATCCCTGGACGTACTCCGTTGTAAAAGGGTAATTAAGAGTAACTGATCATCTATATCTCAATCCACAGCAATGAAACGAATACCATGAATGAACATAATATACTAAAGTTGGACACCCAGTAATATACATGTTCGAGCAAGCTCGAGAAAGGAATAAGCTTGGTAATAATAGGCTACATAGCAGCATGAAGCAAATACATGTGAAGATATAAGCAGAAAAGAGTAAATAGAAATACCAAGAACACATATATAAATATATACATGAGTCCTCGGTGCATCATGCAGCACCTGCCCAGCTACCCTGTACTAACTGCTCGGCAATACCTGGAGAGATCACCAGGTCCTCAGAGGGACGTAACAAGATACAAAAATATATGCCATAGTATGAACTGAATAAAATGAACAATTTGAACCGTAACATGGTCTAATATCCAGTCATCAATCAGTAAACCATATCTCAGACCAATCTTGATCAAAGGATGGCATACCAGTCCATGATAAGATACTATCCCATGATATGGTCCGACATAGGTACACAAACTAGCTAGTCTATGTGAATGCATATTGAAGACAACCTTTGAGCGTATGGGTAGGTGAATAAGGGATTTGCATCGAGTCATGGGCCGATGTCGGATCACGAGCCGATGTATACATACAAGCACTAGTATACCTCCCGACTGTACCTAGCGCCCAGCTAGTGGCCGCTGCAGGATGTATCCCCTAGTGAATGTATGGCCCATAACCGGGTATCCATGCCCATAACCGGGTATCCACTGAGGCTAAAATAATGTAACTGGCTACCCCGTATGCCTACTGATTGTCTTCCCCATCCTAGCAAATGTATAAGTCGTATCCATGACTCAGACAATCCATATCTCAATGCGAGTCTCTTAACCTAGACACCATCTAACTCTATATGTACCGACACACGAACCGCTCGCACCGATGATCAGTCGAATGCGTACGTTCATGCCAACGTAATGAACCTCACTCAAGGTGCCGTGTAATACCTCATATCAAGTCATAGAAGTTATTCGGGATAACATCACCATCTCGGGTATGTTTACTAACTCTAAGTTACACGCATACACACACCCCCTCTCCTCATAACATCGATAAAATCTAAGTCATCCATGGATACAAACTACTAGTGTCACCAACTAACAATACAATGATAGATATGAATAATGTAAACAGTACAAGTAAGGCAAGGTATCTTGACCCCGGTGAAGCAGTGAGCCGATAATGTCCTGCAGACAAATCGTTAAGTCCAATAATGGTAGAAACATAGGAGTCTCCATGAACGTCGTCGGATGCTGAAACAAATATCACCAACGTTCCCAGAATAAGAAAAATAGCTAGGATAGACTACCCATAAGTCCAATTCTGGACACAGGGGCAAAATGATAATTTTGGGTCAAAATGCAGTCCATCGTTGGACCCACTTTGCACCAAAAAATATGTCAAGATCAAGGTCATCAAAATATAGTAAACTATATGTCTATGAGTTTAGAATGACGATACGAACCCAATCGTATGTCCGGAAGTGAATTCTGATAAGTCGATCTCAAAATGGTTTGTTGACCTGGACATTGGATTCCGGTTTGCACAAAAATGCATGATGGAGCCCAAGTCCACGAAATCTAGCAAAGTATATGTCAACGAGTCCAGAATGATGATACGAATCCAAAAGTATATCCAGAATTGGATTCCGATGAGCCGATCTCAAAATGACCCGTTGACTCAGACTGTGGGATCGGCCTTGCGTCGAAATACGTGCTGGAGCCCACATCCACCAAATCTAGCAAACTTTATATGAATTTGTGCCAGAATGATGCCATGAGTCTGCTGGTGTTGTCAGAATTAGAATTCGGAGTCCCGGGTCCTAAATTAGAATTTTACAAGTTGGAAATTACGAATTCGGACGGCCAACTTTGGTGCCAAATTCAACCAATGAAACAAGCTCACAATGAAATGAAACTTTAAGAACAAGAAGTTGGTTATACCAGCCATGCATAAGAATTGGTGGTGCATCAAACAAAGCTACAACGACGGAGATACGAATTGACGAAGTTGGTTCCATAAAACTGTCCAAAATAAACACAATTATTCGGGTAAATTGGTGGCCGATTTCGACATGTCAAATGAACGAATTAACGGCTGAAACTTTAGGAGGAGGTAGAGCTATATACTAAGATTAAATGGGAGTAAAGAGTACGACGATCCAATGGTCGGATCGCCCAGAAAATACATACAAAATTGCTGTCCTGAGGCACGAATTCTGACTTCGCCATTTGCGCGTCACGACGGATTTCAACGTAAATGTTGAAATCGTCTGTACAGTGTGCCGGATAGGGCGGGGCCGTGCCGGGGTGGCGCACGGGTGCTCGCCGGAGTATGGGGAGTCGCCGCCGTATGGCAGCATGGCCGTGCGTGGGCGGCACGATGCTATCGTGGTGGCGCGCGGGGATGAGACAACCGCAACAGCAGCAATGGTTGTTGTTCGGCCGGATTGGGCGGCCCAACGGGGGCGGCCGGAGGTGGCATGCTGCCCTGGGTGGCCGTCGAGGTATGGGGAGTCGCCGGTAGGTGTCAGGGCAGCACGACAGCAGCTTCAGGCGACAGTAGCAATGGCTAGCTCACCGATGATACAATAGGTACGCGTGGTAGCACGGCGACGGCCAGGCCGATGCTAACAGCAGCAGCAACAGCGTGGGTTCGGGTTTGGAGTGTTAAGGAGGAGGAGGAGGAGGAGAGGAAGGGGAGAGCTGATGTGAAGATGGTGATGAAGATGATGAGGTTGATGATGAAGACGAACGATGATGAAGATGAGTGAAGGAGTTAGGGGGAGATGAGTTCAGCCATGGAGATGAAGTAGAGGAGTTTAGGAAGAAAAAGGAAAGAAGAAGAAGAAGAAATAAAGTAGAATGGGGAGGGGCTGTTGTGGCCAGCATGTGGAGGAGCAGTCGGCCAAGTTGGTAAGGAGGAAGGTTTGTACAGGAGAAGGGAATGAGTGATAGTGAGATTGAGTGTTTGTGTGTTTAAAAGTTCAGGGGAGAGGGGCTGTTGGAAAGAAAAGAGTGTTTGTATAAGAAAATAATAAAGAGTGTTGGCTGTGACTAGCTTTAGGAAGAGAGAGAGAGATGGAGTATGGGGAGTTGTTGGTCGGCATGGGGGAAATGCTGTGGTCGGCCTAAGTGTAGAGGAGGGGTTTGTTTGTATGAAGTGGAGCGAGAGAGAGTTGTTGGAAAAGTAGAGAGAGTTGGAAGCTTTTCAAAAAGTAGGGTGATGTTGTGGATGTATGATTGGCCAAGGAGTCATATGTGTCATATGAGACTTTTTCTAAGGATCTCATTGTGTGGCCAAATGAGACTAATTGACTTGAAGGGGGTTTGAATGGGATTAATTAGGAATTCTTCCCCTAATGTGTGGTTAGGAGTGGGTTATTTAGATTATGGTGAATAATGCTAAGGTGTTTGGTATTTTGTAGGGATGTAATAGTGTTGGTTGTATAGGGTTTGTCATGAGAGTGGTCATATGCAATTGGGTTAGGTTGGTTTGGTTTAGATTGGGTCAAGTCAGGTTTGGTGTCACCATGACCCTAATTTAAGTTATCGATGATCATGGATAAATAAATATCATACGGAGGCTCAGTTGAATGGGACATAAGTGGCATGTGTGTAGTAGGCTCAATGTGGGTCATGTCTATATATTGGGTTGACAAGTTTGGGTCGAGATGGTGTCCCCAATTCGAGTCGAAGATAAATATGACTCGATGGGGTGAATCAAGATTGGGTCTAATGTCAGAAAAGTTGTGCGATAAAAATAAAGCACAAGATGGTGTGTTTGAGTGGGACATGAAGGTCATGGATGAAGAGTGTCTCAAGTAGATCATGTATGTAAAGTTGGTTTGGAGAAAATGACTAGTCTTGTGCTTCTAATTTGAAAGTCCCAGTAACGTGTATATGATAATCATAAATAAAAGTAGGAATTCAAGTGGCCTAAATTGATCCAAAAGTTGTGCGACGTAAATAGAGTACAATAGAACAAGTTTGAGTGGGACATGATATATCAACATGAAGATAAACTTGTCTAGATCAAAACTCATGAAGAACATTTCAAAAGATTGACATATCTGGCGCTCCAAAAATCAAAGTCACGAAAAGGTATATTTAATGACCAAAACTAATTATAATAAAAATATGTATCAAAAATAATTCATTTAAAAATTTAAAATAACCCTAAAATCCAAGGGCTTACACTAACCTTGTAGCCATTTGACCTTATGGCCTTGTCAAACTTCTCATTCCATATTTTGGGAGCCTACTTCAGACCGTACAAGGATTTCACCAACTTGCAGACTTTGTCTTCAAGGCCCTTGACGACAAATCCTTATGGTTGTTGCATGTAAATCTCTTCAGTCAGCTCGCCATTCAGGAATGTTGTCTTTACATCCATCTGATGTATCACTAACTTATGTATTGCTGTGAGAGCAATTAATATTCTGATGGTGGTCATCCGGGCTACTGGAGCATACGTGTCGAAGTAGTCGATCCCCTGCTTCTGAGAGAACCCCTTGGCTACTAGCCCAGCCTTATAGTTCCATCTGCTTTCATCTTTTTCTTGAAGATCTATTTGCATCCGATGGGTTTCGCTCCTTCAGGAAGATAAACCAACACCCAAGTGTTATTGAAGTGATTGAATCAATTTAATTGTCGACCGTCTCCTTCCAGAAAATAGCGCCTCTGGTCTTCATTGCCTCATCATAGGTAAACGGATCTGCTTCCACATAATAGGTGATAAAGTCATCTCCGAAGTTTTTCAGTCTCTTAACTCGCTTAGTTGACGGCCCAGCGAGTTCTGGTTCAACAGTTGTTTCGGCAATAACTTCTTCTTGGAGTATATTCTCATTAAAAACTTCAATTTCCTGTGCACCCTTATTATTCTCCGGAATGTCCACAAGAATAATGTTCTTGTGCCTTGAAAATTTATCTTCAAAGTATTCTGCTTCGCGAGATTCAATTATATGATTTGATTCAATATTAAGAAATCTTAGAGCATCACACTTCTCGACATATCCCAATAAGATCGTCTTCATAGTCCTTGTTCCGAGCTTCTGAATCTTCAGATCTGGGAGCTTTACATATGCCAGACACCCCCACACTTGAATGATATTCAAGTTAGGTCTGACTATGAACCAGAGTATATGAGGAGTGATGTCAAAAGTTGCATACGGCACTCTATTCAGAATAAAAGTGGACGTCAATGCAACTTCTTTCCAATAGCATTTTGGAAGACCCATAGTCAACAGCATTGAGTTTATTATTTCTGTCAATGTTCTATTCTTCATTTATGCTACTCCGTTAGATTGAGGAGAATATAGAGCAGTAGTCTCGTTGATAATTTCATGTTCTTTGCAAAATAATACAAATTCATCAGACCGTTACTCCCCGCCTCAATCAATTCTTAATATCTTGAGTTGTTGTCACGTTTGTCGTTCATCTTCGGCCCTGAACTCTTTTAACTTCTCGAACGCTTCGTCTTTAGTTTTCAGCAAGTAGACGAACACGTATTTTGAGAAGTCATCGATAAAGGTTATGAAATACTTCATCCCGGCTTTTGTAGATAATTGTTTGAAGTCACAGATATCGGAGTGTACCAACTCCAGAAGATCTGTGCTTCGATTAACCCGATGAAAGGGTTTCTTTGTGATCTTCGTCTGAGCTAACACTTCACATTTATGTAACACCCAGTTTTCTAAATGAAGGTAATTTTAAAATTTTGTAATTTTAATCTTTTAATTATGATATTTAAATAATAATATAATTTTTGGTGATTTTTAATCATTTTAAAACTATTTAAAAATCATGACTTATGATTTTGATGTGCAGCTAGTGAAACCCTAGAGACTGTCTGCCCTAGAACCTAACCCTGTGATTTGGAATATCTATTTATCATTTTTAGCCTAGGGATAAATTGGTCATTTTGACTTATTGGAATTTATTGATTAATTATTGGATTGGTGGTTGTTGATTTTGACTTTTACTAGTTGTGACTTAAGAGACTAACCTAGATGTTGACTCTAGCTATGGTGACTTGATTAGCATGGTAAGACCCTAGTCTAACTTAAGTCAACTCAAGATAGGTCACTTAGGATCAAGTTTAAAATAGGAGGAATGGTAATTTGGTCCATAGACTTGAGACTTAGAAATTGGTTCCATGACTAGTGCAACTAGGCCCATAGCCCATTAGACTAAACCCTAACCCTAACTTTCACTTTATGATTAGCCACTAGGTCATTCCTGTTTGCAAAAACAAAAGTATAAAACTTTATTGATACAAACTGTAATAAAGATTACAAGAATTCTGGGAAAATTACAACTATAGGAATCCAATCTTGATGACGATTGCTTTATCCCTTGGACGATGTAAACTTTGAAGACGAAGCCTTTGAAGTTGAAAACAACTCTGGAAACTGAAGGCAAAAGCCTCTGAAGTTGAAGACAAAAGTCTCGGAAGAACGCAGCAGCACTTTGGCAAGAACTCCTGAACTCTCTGATTTCTGATCTCTGATCTTGATCCCCTTGAAATGAAGACTTGAAACTCTATTTATAGAGTTCTGAAAATAACTAACTTTCAGTTATTTTGGACTGCGCAAGCTGATTTACGCAGCAACTGGTTTGTGCAGCACTGGACTGCGCAGGCAGTTATTGGATCGTGGGCCAACTATCTGAGACACATGGCATTATTTGATTGAAATGTGCATGATCGTGCATAGACAGTTGCCACGTAATGAGCAATTGATGGCATGAATGCCACATGTAATTGGTCAGTTATGTTGGTAGAATGCGCGAAGTGAACTGCGCAGACTTTGGTTTGCGCAGACTCAGACTGTGCATGATTGGTTTGCACAACCACGGATTGCGCATGAATGGTTTGCGCAACCACAGATTGCGCTGCCACCTGTCAGCCGCCCTCGAGCACTGTACGGCGTCAAAAACGAACATTCTCCTCGTTATTCGTGTTGTCAGCTGTCAGGAAGATCTGATTTGATTCAGTCAATGATGACTTCTGCCACGTCAGCCTGCGCAGTTGGGAACATGCGCAAACCAACCTGCGCAAAGTGATGTCTGCGCAATCTGTTGTCTCCGCAACTCATCAAAATGATGAATATCTTGAATTTGTGACTTTGTTGATTGATGCAACTTGATTTTTTAGGACCTACAAGACCCCCTTCAAAGTTTTCGAAAGTTGATTATAATCAAAATTTCGAAATACTTTGAATTTTTGAATGTTGAATCATTTTGCGCAATATGATGAGCTGTCTACGCAAAGCGAATAGACCACAACTTTAGGCGCAATCCGAGGCATCCGTTTCGCATTTCAAAAACTATAAATACCCCTCTTTTCGTTTTTAATTCTTTACTTTACAATCTTTCGAGCTTTTTGAGAAGAAAACCTTCACTGTTCTCCTCCTCCGACGATTGTCATGGCCCCACGACGATCAAATGCTGCCGCTTCCGCCGTCGCGAAGGGAAAAGCTCCGGCCGAGTCTTCTGACAGGGTTGCACGGCGAGCTTCCCGACACGAATCCGCACACCCTGCTCTGAGAGGTAGTTGAACCGATCGAAAACCCCTTCTTAGGGTGATTCGACTCCCTTGAAACTCATCTTTTTTTAGAGATAAGTTCATATTGCGCCACCCTTTTTAGGGTTTCGGTTGCATCAACTATCAGTTCTTCATTTTTATAAAGGCTGTATTCTTGCGCAAATTGTTGATTTGTGCTGACAGGAAGTCAGCGCAAACAAATAAGTTGCACAAATATCAGCGCAAACCATTGCTTTGTGCACCTTTTATGATGCGCAAACTGATATTGCGCAAGTCATGTCAGCGCAATCTGAGGTTGCGCAAATCATGTCAGCGCAGTCTGAGGTTGCACAAATCATGTCAGCACAGTCTGAGGTTACGTACTCTAATGTTTTATGTTTAAAAACAGAATCTTTGTCTTGGACTAATTTTCATCTGTTTGTTGATGCAGTTGAAGTCAATGAAGATCCAGATTACGAACATTTTGTGGGAACCCTTACAGAGTCTGAATACAAAGAAGATCTGTCTCATGTCCATTACCCTCAGTATGATCTGCCGGCCTCCCGTCAGGCTATATTGATTTCTCAGGACAATGAAACTTTGATGTGTTTGATGAACGGACAGCCTTTAGAATCAGCTGATGCTGTAATTCACAAGAAACCCTTATTCCTATTCGGTGACGCCTTTGAGAGAGCCTCTCAGCCTAGGCCAAGGATGGAAGATAGGGTAGTTCACCAGCAAGATAGATCTTTTTTTATACCCGACATCGCTCGCTGCCTTCCTTTGTCACGGTACGCTCATGCAAGCTACCCTAGGAAGATGGATTGGAATATCACTCTATTTCAGGATGCTCGGGCAGGAAAAATCTTCGTAAAGAAGGGGCCATAACATAAAGATATGTTTTATAGCTCTTCCGACAGATATAGTGTCCTACTGAGAGGCTTAAGACCTGGCTGCATTCCACCAGAGAACTCCTCCATGCTAATGCCTGTTAGGACACCAATATTCGTAAATGAATTTACGAAGGTTGAGGGAAAATATCCTGAGCAAGATATAAGAATGACTGGATTGGTGAATCCAGACTACAAGCGATGGAGTTATATCGCGAATTGGGTTCTGGGAAAATTCCAAGACAGACTCCAACAAATCAACCTGTATGAAGCAGTGCATGCCACTGTATATGGATTTGCTCCCAATCCTCATATGTTCTTAGCCTTAGCTGAGAGATACAACTACAGGACCGGAACTTTCATGACCCCAGGGGGAGAGATGGGCTTTGCACTCCACGAGATGAAATATATCTCGTACTTGCCCATGGCAGATGCTCCGTATGAGGAGTATGTACCAACAAATGATGAGTTGACCAAGCTCAGAAAAGAGAATCCAGAGATGGTGACAGTGTTCGAAGAACTATTGTGCCATTACAAGATCTGCTCTTTATTTTACAAGAGTGCCACTGCCAATACTTGTTATTCTTCAAAGTGGCTACCATATCTATTTCTTAATCATATAGAGGAGAAGAAAACCAAGGAGAACGATAAATGCTATCCAACCTTTTTCAAACCTTTGAGCCATACAGAGGTTAGAAAGTTAATGGAACAGAGTGGTCACTTTGATAAAGAAGTGACGGATGATCATGAATATCCTCCTTTGAAGAGAGGAGACAATTTGGAAAGTTACTTGAGAATGGGCTATAGGCCCATGTCAGAAGCAGCACAATTGGCGGGATTCTTGACATACTGGCTGCGAAGGTTCGTAGTTCCCGGATCCAGTGCAGTGGATCGTTTTTATCGTGGCGTCTTGTTTGCAGCTGTTAAGCTAGTCTTCGGTTATAAAATGGACTTACTATCAGCAATGACCTGCAAGCTGAACGCCAGTCTTCGTTTATATGTTGACTTGATGTTGAAAGCGAAAGGAGAGAGAGAATTCCCTCGCTTAGAATTGCCATATACATATTTGTTTGGATGGTTGCTTCTTCACTATCCAACTCTAATGGATTCTGGCATGGGACCAGTTGACGGCAGTTTTCTTCGAAGGTATTCCGATGAAAATGGAAATATACTTCCTTATCTGAGTGTAGATTTATGTTGAATCTGAACAGAGGCTGGAACTTCTGCTGCGCTCCTTTCCCTGCTGGGTATGATCAGATGCCCACGAATATGGTGGATTCGAAACTGCAGCCTCTAACTCGTGTCGCTTTTGAATGGTTGAAGACAATTCGACCATCTCATTTGGTCTACCGATTCGAAGAAGAGTGCTACTTAGAACCATACCTCCCAAGCCGTTTTGCTCGACAGTTTGGGTATGATCAGTTCCAGGTAGGGAACGCAATTACCTGTCTCCAAGGCAAAGGTTATCTGATAGACGGAGCTAGGGCTTGGGCTTATTACAATGCCCGTGATACAAAAGCCACTTTCTCCATGCCAGCAAAGACTACTCCTCAGGGTCCTCGAATGCTTTTTACATACTCCGTGTTTTACACATCAGCGAATACTTTTGCCGAGAATTTTAATCCCGCAGATAGTTTTGCCACTGCAACAAGATTAAGGAGAGGAAGAATTGCTCCATCGATCCCTATAAATGAGGAGGCGCAGGAACCGGCAGATGCACCTCTGGAGACTACAAGGGATATTATATTGCCCCAAGAAGTGAATGCACCACTTCGTATTTCTCTGAAGGTGGGTAAATCTCCTGCGAAGAAAAAAAGAAGAGAGGAGCCTCCTGCTCCTGTGGCGAAGAAGAAATTGATTCTTGATGTTTCTTCTGAAAAGGTGACTACCAGATCTTAATCCCGGCAATTGGCCGAGACACATCAAGAAGTTGCCACTACACCAACTTCCGTGCAAAAGCAAGCAGAGCCAGAAAATGTAGAGAGTCCTGTTAGACCTCTACACAGAAAGAAAAGAGTAGTCACTAGAAGAGTCTTGGAAGAGTCTTCTTCTGTACAACTCCTGACTTCAGTAGATGCTGCTGCAGGACTTCTAATGGCACCTCCCACACCTGCTTCTGAATCAGGGAGCAAAACTCTCGAGGAGAATGAACAGAGGGGAGATTTTGCCCCAAGAATTGAAAAACCTAGAGAACATATCTTAGAGAAAGAACAAAGTGTTGCACAACCTCATTCTCCTATTGCAGATATTACTCAACTTCCTCCTACTCCCAGGACTCTTCGTGAGGACGAAGACCGTAAAATGATTGCAGCTCTGGAGGATTGCAGTTATAGCTTGCAGGAAGATCAGGCTGCCACTAGTAGTGGAAATGCAGCAGTAGAAGAAGAAGAAAAAGAAGAAGACGAGGAAGGTTCTTCATCCGAAAATGTTGATGAGTATTTACAAGATCCTGAAAAGCAAACTGAAGAACACATATCTCTTGATACTGCCGATGATATTTCAAATCCTAAAAAGGATATTGAAGTGGAGGCGTCTGCAGAAAAGGCTGTCGATGTTGAGATAGAAATATCTCCTGAAGAAGTAGCCGACGAAGGTGTGCTAAAAGAAAATCCCGCCACCGACCCTCAAGGTATAAAACGAGATTTAACAATCTTTTCTTTTTTAAAATGAACTGATAACTAATATCTTCATTTGCAGATCTTGGGACTTTGCCAATACCTCCAACGGACCTGATTATGGTACCTATACCAACGGTGGTTATTAGCAGTAGTCATCATTTATCTTGTGGTTCTGAGGCGGGCAGCAGCCAGGCTGTTGCAGCGGAGGCTACTTCTGTTCAACAGGAGTCTATTCCAGTAGGGAATGAACTTGTTGTTAAACCAAACCAAGGTAAAATTGCTTTTCATTTGATCTTTTTGTGCATCAACAATCAATTAGAAAAATAACAATTTTACTTTTGCAGAAGATCAAGCAGGAGGAGCAACCAGCTCTACTTTGGCTCCCTTATTTAAAGAGCCTGTTATCCAACTTCAAAGAATCGAGCAACCTGTTATCCCGTCTTCATCAGGAGTAACAGCAACTCCCGGAACTCTGGCCATCAATCAGCAAGTGGTCCAGTCATTTACCCGATGTTTCTTTGAGTCGCTGGGATCTCTCGTCCGTAAAATGATAGAGAAAGAAGGGGCTGACTTCATTATGGTTAGGAAGCCCACTTCTTTCTTGATAAGAGCCATAAGAGACCAAGGAGACGAAGCTCAGGCCACTCTCCTTGAACATATACTGAATGAATTAGAAGTCTCCATCAAGAAGTATAAAGAACTCAAGAAGAAAGATGTAGACTCTTTAGTACAAGCTGAATTTGAGCGGCTGGCTCAAGCTGCTGATATGGAAAGGTAACTCTTCAAAATCTGTTAGAAGCTCATTCAGCAAAATCAGCTGAATATAATTCTAAAATAGAATCAATTACTCTAGTGGCTGAAAGCAAAGGACGGCGACTTGCTGAGCTGAAGGCTGAAATTACTCGCCTCCAACAAGAGTTTGAAGAAGAAACTGTTAATCACCAACTGGTGATTGAACAATTTAATGCATTGATTGAAGAAAGGAATGAGTATGAGACCACTCATGGTGAAGAGATCACTCGCAGGACAGTAGATATGCCCATTTTTGATGAAGAAAGCGGGATGGAGGAGGCAAGAAAGATAGTAGCGTCAACACACGAAGAAGAGCTGCAGACATTGAAGCAGCAAATTGACAATCTGATTGTCCCTCCTTCTTGATTTTGTATTTGGGTTTTGTTGCTGTAGCTGCATTTTTGTAATGTCTCATTTTTTTGATATAAAAGACATTTTGTTGTGGCTCCATTATTTATTGTATATGTTATTCAGATATAAATAATAGATAGATATGATATATTTATTGACAACTTAATCGAAAACGACAAGTTGCTGATGTAGGAGATGAACGATGATGAATCGTCAATGTATATGAAAATGAATGAACGGGAATACCGTCAAATAATGATGAAAGAACGGGTAAATCGTCAAATGATGGTGAAATGAACGAATCAACCGTCAAATGATAATAAATGAACGGGTTAACCGTCAAATAGATGAACGGATGAACCGTCAGATATTAATGAACGGACGAACCGTCGGATGAGTGTTATAAATGAATGGATGAACCATCAAGCATTTAATGAATGGATGAACCGTCAAGCATTTAATGAACGGATGAACCGTTGGATGAATGTGATAAATGGACGGATGAACCGTCAGGTATTAATGAACGGATGAACCGTCGGATGAATGTAATGCTTCACTAATTGAGGAACTTCTGTCTATAAATATAGCAGAAATCTGACAGGAACGAACACTTCTACTCTTTAACATAAAAATGTCTTCCGGAGAAGCATCTAAGAAGGTTGAGACTATCTCGAAGGTTCAGAAGGGTATTGAAGATCGTCCTGCCGATCCAGTTCAGCAAAAGGAAGCAGAAGCAGGCGAAGGTTCGTCTGCACCCCAGCCACCGCAGGATATTTTGGACTTCCTGCTCGAACCAGGAAAGACTAAAGAAGAAGAAGCCATGAGGATGGCCGCCTGCAAGTTTTTTGTGGGATCCAGCAAGGAGGTTCTCGGCTCTTTTGCTGACCGCATTTTTGAGAAGGACGGCAGTGGCCCTCATCCCAATGTAGAAAAAGATGATAGTGACCTTTAATATGTACTATCATATAATAAAATTTGAATTTTACTTATGAACTTGATTCTGTCTGATAATTTACAAGTATTTACATTTATACATAATACTTCTTTAAGAATTTGCCATTGATAGGCATCATAGCAACTCAACCATCAAGTTCTGAAAGTTGATAAGCTCCGTTTGAGAAGACTTTGCTTACAACATAGGGACCTTCCCATTTTGCATCGAATTTCCCTTTGCTCATATGAGTCATAGTCATAGGACGTCTGACCGTTAGAACAAGTTCTCCTTGCTGAAAGGCTCTGACCTTCACTTTACGATTAAATGTCTTTGAGATGCGGGCTTGGTATAACTCAATATGCTGTTGAGCCATTAACCGCTTTTCATCCAATGCCTCTAACTCTTGAAGTCGAAGAAGGTTATTATTTTCTGTGGTGAGCTCATTGGCAATAGCAATCCTTAAAGAAGGAATTTGTAACTCCAAAGGAAGGACAGCTTCATAG
The DNA here is from genome assembly GCA_029216955.1 of Iris pallida. Taxonomy (NCBI): domain Eukaryota; kingdom Viridiplantae; phylum Streptophyta; class Magnoliopsida; order Asparagales; family Iridaceae; genus Iris; species Iris pallida. The sequence goes on from JANAVB010024400.1 coordinate 7,514,730, forward strand.
CCATACACCAAAGAGAAAGGTGTAAAGCCTATGGGATTGCGGACTGTAGTTCGATAGGCCCAAAGACATTCGCCAAGTTTCTCGCTCCAATTCCGTTTGTTAGTGGATACAAATTTCTTAAGGAGCTTAATAATGGTTTTGTTAAAGGCTTCAGCTAAACCATTAGCAGCAGGATTGTAGGCCGTCGAAGCAACATTGTTAATCCGATGATCATCGCAGAATCTAGTGAACTTCTGACTAATGAATTGAGGTCCATTGTCATGAATGATTCTTCGAGGTACACCGAATCTATAGATGACATGATGTTTAACGAAGTTAATGACACTGCTAGTCTTGACTTCAGCCAGAGGTATAGCTTCAGCCCACTTGGAGAAGTAATCGGTTATCGCCAATATGAACCGATGTCCTCTAGAAGAAGGAGGATTAATAGGACCTATGATGTCCATACCCCAAGCTTCAAAAGGCCAGGAAGCAGCAGTCGGGTGTAAGAATTCCGAGGGTTGATGAATGAAGTCTGCATGGATTTGACAAGCACGACATTTCCTTGCATATTCAATGGCATCTGATACCATAGAGGGCCAATAGTAACCCATGCGTCGAATACGATCCTGTAATTTAGGACCAGGTTGATGTGCTCCACAGACTCCATCATGAGCTTTACGCAACACTTATTTGGCTTCATCACCAGCTAAACAGCGTAGAAGAAGACCATCATAAGTTCGCCGATAGAGTGTTTTGGTGGTTTGATTATAATAGAATCGTAGAGATCGACGTTGAACGCTTGTAGCCTCCTTAGGATCTTCAGGGAGTATGTCATGTACTACGAAATCGATAAAAGGAGTTCTCCAATCGTCATCAATAACATTGACTTCAGCAAGATTGCTAAATTCAATAGAACAGTTCTCGATTAGAAATAACCACCATCTGATGTCTTTTGATAGGGATGGCTAAGACAGCTGCAAGATTGGCCAAAGCATCGGCTTCAGTATTGCAAGCTCGTCGAACATAGTCGATGAAGAAAGCTTTGAATGATGTAGCTATATTAATTGCCGCTTCATGATAAGGCACTAGGTCTTGATGACGGACTTCATAGGTTCCCCTAACCTGGTTCACAACCAGTTTAGAATCACCATAGACTTCCAGATATTCAACATTCAGTTGTTTAGCTAGCTGAAGGCTGACAAGTAAAGCATTGTACTCTGCCACATTGTTAGAGCAAGGTTCATCTAAAGAGTAGGCTCTTTGGATAGTTAATCCGTCTGGAGAAACGAGAACAACTCTAACACCTGCCACAATAGCACCATTTGGTCCAATTCTTGATGCAGCATCAAAGAATAGACGCCAGGTTGGAAACTCTTCGGAGATCATATTGACTTCTAATGTCTCGTCAGGAATCATAGAGTTTAGATGTCTCAGGCACAGGATGAGCTGCTAAGAAATCCGCCAGCGCTTGACCTTTGACAGACTTTTGTGGAACATACACCATGTCATATTGAGCTAGCAGGATTGCCCATGTAGCCAACCGAGAATTAAGTGTACTAGGTTTCTTCATGAGTACCCGAAGAGGGTTAACTCGAGATATAACATGAATAGTTTGACCAATGATATAATGCCTCGTCTTTTGCACAGCAAACATGAGAGCCAGGCATTCTTTCTCGACCGGACTATAACGGTGTTCAGCACCAATCATAGTTCGGCTAAGATAGTAGATAGCTTGTTCATGGCCTTCTTTGTTCTTTTGGGCAAGTAAAGCACCCAATGAATGGTCCATAGCACGGACATACATCCAGAATGGAATACCAGAGATAGGTGGCACCAAAACTGGTGGGTTCATAAGATATTGTTTGATATCGTCGAATGCTCGTTGACACTCTTCAGTCCAAACAAAAGATACACCCTTCTTCATTAGTTGAGTGAATGGTCTGCAGCGTCCAGACAAGTTCGAAATGAATCGCCTAATGTACGCAAGTCGGCCTTGGAATCCTCGTAGCTCTTTTAGGTTGCGTGGAGGACGCATCTCTTGGATGGCTTTGATCTTCTCGGGATCCACGTGTATACCCTTAGAGGTAATAACGAAGCCGAGAAATTTGCCACTAGAGACACCCAAGAATGACTTGGTGGGATTCATCTTGAGCTGATGTTGACGCATGAGATTAAATATTGTTCTCAAATCTTGGATGTGATCTTCTTTTAGACGACTTTTGACAGTAATATTGTCAACGTAGCATTCGACTGTTTTACGAAGATGTTCTCTGAAAATGGTACTCATAGCTCGCTGATAAGTTGCACCAGCGTTCTTAAGACCAAATGGCATTACTGTATAACAATAGACTCCTCGAGGAGTGCGGAAAGATGTATGCTTTTCATCTTCAGGATGCATTTTAATCTGATTATATCCGGAGAATCCATCTATAAAAGATATTCGCTCGAACCCACAAGTATTGTCAATCATGACGTCTGTGATAGGAAGAGGAAATTCATCTTTTGGACATGCTTCATTGAGATCTCGGAAGTCGATGCAGACTCGAACTTTTCCAATTTTCTTCAGAACTGGGACGACATTGGCTACCCAATCAGGATGCTGCTCTTCTCGAATAAAGCCACAAGCGATGAGCTTCTTGACTTCATCATCAATTGCGTCCATCATTTCAGGCGTAAATCGCCTTTGTTGCTGTTTGACTGGTTTAGCATTAGGAAGAATGTTCAGTTTGTGAGTAGCAATCTTGGGATCTAAACCTGGCATGTCTTCGTAACTCCAAGCAAAGACGTCAATGTATTCTTTAATAAGAAGAATCAACTCTTGCTTATCTGCTTCTGGAAGAGTCTTGCTAATAAAGATTGGCCGAGGTGACTCTCTTTCCCCTACATCAATTTGAATTAGTTGATCTTCAGTAGGAGGTTCACATTGTTCAAAACGAAGTACCCATTGGTTATCCATATGTTGAGCCCAAGGATCTGTTTCCGGACTTTCTTTAACATCTTCATCACAGCCTTCTGGTAGTTCAACGGAGACCATGTTAGAAGATACGATTATACGATGGACTTTACCGATGCTGGTATCGGAATCCCATGATCTGGAATCAGAAGAATTAGAACGTTCTTCACTATCTGATTCAGAAACCGCTGGGGATAACAGTGGAGGAGAAGTATATCCGAGACCTTTCTTGGTCCTGCCATAATACATTTGTGATTTTCCGTTTGGAACTGTTGTACGAATGGAAGTTCGTCTACCTTTACCATAGTTAAGGTCGCTCTTGAAGTCGTAACCCATCTTTCGGAGGATGTTTTTTGATTGTTGACTATAACGATGGAACTGGAGACGTTCCGTATCGTTAACTTTGCTATCATCCGTATAGTTAATCTTTGTTTTCGGTCTTTTATATAAAAATGCTGGACTTTCACCTTTCTTCAAAGAAGGGTGAATACGGTAAGAATCATCTGGATCTTCAAGCGAGACTTCTGTCTGAAGAGATTGTACGACTTCCAGTATAATTGATTGGAAGCTATCTAACATATCCAAATAACTTTTAGTATAATAAATAACATCAATATACTGGAAAGTAGGTGCTTTTTCATTGATTTGTACATCAGTATTTACAACAGAACCTTTAACCTTAGCAGATTTGGTCAAATTGATTACAAGAGGGGGAGAAGAAGAACGTGGAGGAGGCTTGTTACGATGGAGGTCGATAATAAGTGGCTCAGAAGAGGTGAGCTCCCTTTTTTCCTTGTTGCGATTTAGATCAACAACAAGTGGCTCAGAAGGAATGAGTTGCTTTTTGTCTTTGTTACGACGTAAGTCGATAACAAGTGGCTCAGAAGAGGTGAGCTCCCTTTGATTTTCATCAGCATCAACTGATTTCTTTTGAACTGGTAAGTGAATAACCAGTGGCTTGGAAGATTGAGGATAAGAAACTCGCCCCTTAACAGGTATGATAAGAGTGTCTTGAGGTACTGCTTTTTGATCTTCTTCAGTATCCATAGCCAATACCACCTTCATGAACTCATCCTTGTACATACGAGCATCGTTGCAATAAGCTTCAACACCCTTGAAAGGATAAAGGTCCGTAACTTCTTTGTAAACTTGTCCTTTGTCATCAACGTATTTAAAGCATTGATGAAGAGTTGATGGAACGACATTGTGTTCATGGAGGAATGGCCTTCCCAGGAGAGCATTGTAAGAACAACCATGATTGTCAATGATATAAAAGGTCACCTTTGTGCGAAGATTGCCTATTTGGAGTTTTAGGCGGATCTTGCCCAAAGGTTCACTCTTTCCTTGGTTAAATCCCAAAATAGTAGTGATCGTGGTTGAAAGACTATGCACTGGTATCTTCAATGCATCTAGCATTGTCTTTGGCATGATACTAAGTACAGATCCTGGATCTATCAAGATACGATCAACCTTCATTGAATCTATATATCCTGTATAGTAAAGAGGATGATCATGTCTATTATCTTCCATTAGCATATCATCCTGAGTGAAGGTAATGTTTGGGATCAATTCCAAGACACTATGACAGTGATGACAAGAGACTGGTTCTGATTCTGGCTTCTTGAGAAGAGTTAAGCAAGTTTCAGCCTGCATCAGAGCTTCACTTAGAGTTTCTCGTGTCTCTTTGGAAAGACGCAAAAGTTCAAAGATTGACAGCCTAGCTGGTGTATTGGCTAATTGAGCCAATATATCAAAGTTGTAAGGCTTCTCAAGCCCAGTAGGAGATGACTTCTTTAGAGGTTTGTCAAATCGAACTTGTTGCTTGCCTTTGTCAGCCGTTGTTGGCTTAGGAGGAATTGATACTACAACTGGTGAAGATGTAGAAGGGACAGCAGATGCAGGTTGTGCCGGAGCAGGTTCGGAAGAAGAAATAGGATCCTTTTGACCTTCAGAATGATCTTTCAAATAAGCTTTCCCTGATCTGGTGTCTAACAGAATCTTTTCGTCAACAATGGGATCAAAAGATACCATGTTGCAGATCTTAGTTTTGCCTTTAGAACGAGTTTTCTCCTTGGAAGAAGAGAACACCTCGAATTCTGTAGCAAGATCAGGATGGATCCACATAATTTCACTGTTATCAAGAGATAAGGGAACAAGACCTTCATTGGATGGAAGCGGGAGATTCTCAATCTCAAGGGTTGCTTTAGGAATTGGAATGACACCGTGCTGTATCATCTGCGGAGGGAAATCCCCAAACTGGACTGAAACCATATTTACAGTAACAGTCTTCTCATCTTGTTGTAGAGTGACTACACCAGCATTGACAAGCTCTTGAATCTTACCTTTGAGCACATAGCATGCTCGAGTAGGATGTCCAATGAATCGGTGATAGACACAATACTTGGGATGATCAGTCTTATTGACTTCATCAGGTTTCTTTGGATCAGGGAGTTGAATTTTATTGCTTTTGAGTAAACATTCAAAGATACTTGCAGTGTCATTTTCGTCAAAGGAATATTCCACCTTCGGACGAGGTTCTCTCGGTGGAGGTGCAGAAGGAGTAGGAGTAGATGTAGGTGGGGCCACATTCACAGCCAAAGACTCTTTATTTTTGTTTAAGTTAATGTTCAAAGTCTCTTTCGCTTTGCGATTGTTCTGGCGATTGTTACTACCTGAATTTTGATGCTCATCTCGATCAGGGTTAGACATTTGTACCCCCAATTGTTTGAACTTGTCGGCACTTACTTCAGCAGCTTTGGCGTTGACGATGAATGAGGGCCAATCTTGGAATTGGGTAGATCCCGTCCACATACTGATAATAGGTAAAAGATTTGCCTTACAAGTATCAATAGTGACAGCAGCTGGAGTCCTTGGAGGCATTTTCAAAGCTTTACGGCAGAACCGTTCAATAAAGCTCTCAGCAGTTTCATTATGTTTTTGTTTGATTTTGTTGAGAGCTGACATAGTCATATCATTAAATCCTTCATAGAACCGTTCCAGAAAGATTTCTTTGAGACCTGAAAAGGATGTGATGCAACCATCGGGCAAACTTCTGTACCAGTTGTATGCTACGCCGGCTAAACAACCGACGAACACTCTGGTAAGAAGAGTGTCATTTGGCTGAAGTTGAACAGTCATTACCTCAAAATGATTGATGAATTGACTCGGGGAAGTACTGCCATCGAACAGAGAGATTGTAGGGATTTTGTACTTTGGGGGAAACGGGACGTCCTTCCATTCAACCGGATAGGGTTGTTTAATCCCCAACCTTTGTAGATTGTCTTTCTCTTTAAATGCTTCAAACTGGGTTCGTAGGAGTTTGACAGCTTCATTGGCGTCTTCTGATGAAGAAGAAGGAGCAGGTTGAGTTGTAGTGGTAGGAGGAAGAACAGCGTTGTAAGCACTACCCCCAGCTCCTGAATGGCTAGGCGTAGTTTGTACTTGCACTTGTACAGGAGGCATTTGGGGAGGCACTACCCCCAGCCCAGTATTGGCAGGTATTGAAGATGCTATGATCTCTGGACTAGTAATAGGTGCAGTTGGTGGTGTAACATGCTGTGCTACAATGATGGAATGCATACTAGCAACCATCTCAGCCATGGTTTTTATTTTGTCTTCGAGTGCATCAATTCGCTGTTCCTGATTTGCGGAGGTTGAAGCATCTGGATCATTGATGACAACATAAGCCGTCACTTCTCTTAGCACAGTGGAAGATACTGTTTGTTCAGAACTTTCACTGTATGCATCATAATTAGAAAACGAATCATCTTCTGACTGGGAAACAGGCAGATGACTTGAAGGATTTTGAGGAAGATTCCTTTGACCGATTGTATCTCGGTTTCGAGAACGGGTATGTTGAAATACTCCTTCAGAAGATTCTTGAAGTAATTCCAAATACCGTTGGCTTGGTTTGCGGAGTCTACCATGCTTAGAGCATCTTTTACCCCCAGTGTCTCGGGAAGTCATGTTAACAGAAGCATACAAAATTTCGTCTTCTTCTGACATAGGTTCAGATTTGGAAAAAGTTAAACGATCGAAGACAGATCGTTTTGTCGTTTGACAACAGCATTGGATGATGACTTTATGATTACAGTGATAATCAGATGGTTGAGATGGAGATATTGAATCATTATCCCGTCTTTGTCTTAATTGTTCTCGAAGGTCCACAACAGGACGAGGAAAGTTCCGAGGGATCTGTTCTTTGATAATATTCGGAATATGATTCCGATTCTTCAAATGTTTAGTCCCTTGAGTATACAGGGAAGTGCTTACTTCATTAGCATAAGTGTCGGGATTTTTGACCTTGGAGATTTGTTTTTGATGATGTTTGACCTTCGGCATTGGCTGTTTGCGTTTTACCGAAGTGGGTCAATTAAGATAAGTTCTGAGGTCAGCAAATTCACCCCCAGGAGTTTCTGTTTGAGACACTAACAGTTTTCCCTGTCTGGAATGACAAATTTGGAGAGTCGGGAGATCCTGGAATTCTGGTATCGGAGTAGGCAGAATACCTCTTTGATTAGTACAAGTACTCTTGTTATAAAGGAAAGAAGAATCCTTGTTTGCCAGAGTTCTCGAATTGATTGGTGCCGAGACACATTGAGACGGATCCTCTTCAGTAAAGACTGAAGAAGACTGAGAAAAGACCAAAGGGCCTTTTTCCTTGTTTTGAGATGAAGGGTTAGCTAAAGAGCATTTCCCTCTGTTATCTTCCAAGTCATGAGACAAGGAAGTTTGAGAAAAGACCAATGGGCCTTTTCCTTTGCTTTGAAGAGAAGGAGGAATAGTCAAAGGACTACCCTCAGTAGATTGCGCAGAGGCAATAGGGTATTTGGGAAGAGGAGTAGAATCTCTTCTTTTATTGTAAGAAGAAGGGAATTTAGCCAAAAGGCTGTTTTTCTTGGATTGCGCAGACTTGGTTTGCGCATGGGTGGAAGGTGCACTAGTCATTTGTGCATTAGAAGCTTTGGTAGGAAGTGCATCAGGAGTTCTTGTCTTAGAGTGCTTGGGATGCACTTTAGTTACTCGAGTGCTATTTTGCGCAGGAAAAGCCACTGCCAATTGCGCCAGAGTCATAGGAGTCTTCTGTTTTGACAAGGCAGCATATGAAGTAGCTTGCGCAACAGTTGCAGCAGACTGTACAGCCTTGACTGCAACAGATTGTGCAGCAGTTGCTGAGACAGACTGTGCAACAATTGATACAATAATTTGTGCAGCAGTCTGACTAGCAGATTGTGCAACAGTTGGCACAGCATCCTTGGTGGCAAAACTGCCAGATTGTGCAGACTTGGAAACCCAAACTGAGCACACTTTACTCTTTGGCAGAAGTGACTGCAGTACGGGGAGTGGTCTTGGAGTTGAGCATCGCCTCGTAGGCTGTCTGGTTGACCTTAACAACCAGCGTCTTCCCGATAGACGCTACGTCACATTGAGTTGCTACTTCCTCGTCGGAGGAGAAAGTTGTCCCCAGCAGAGTCACCATTTTGTTTGCAAAAACAAAAGTATAAAACTTTATTGATACAAACTGTAATAAAGATTACAAGAATTCTGGGAAAATTACAACTATAGGAATCCAATCTTGATGACGATTGCTTTATCCCTTGGACGATGTGAACTTTGAAGACGAAGCCTTTGAAGTTGAAAACAACTCTGGAAACTGAAGGCAAAAGCCTCTGAAGTTGAAGACAAAAGTCTCGGAAGAACGCAGCAGCACTTTGGCAAGAACTCCTGAACTCTCTGATTTCTGATCTCTGATCTTGATCCCCTTGAAATGAAGACTTGAAACTCTATTTATAGAGTTCTGAAAATAACTAACTTTCAGTTATTTTGGACTGCGCAAGCTGATTTGCATAGCAACTGGTTTGCGCAGCACTGGACTGCGCAGGCCAACTATCTGAGACACATGGCATTATTTGATTGAAATACGCATGATCGTGCATAGACAGTTGCCACGTAATGAGCAATTGATGGCATGAATGCCACATGTAATTGGTCAGTTATGTTGGTAGAATGCGCGAAGTGAACTGTGCGAAGTAAACTGCGTATGAATGGTTTGCGCAACCACGGATTGCGCATGAATGGTTTGCGCAACCACGGATTGTGCTGCCACCTGTCAGCCGCCCTCGAGCACTGTACGGCATCAAAAATGAACAGTCTCCTCGTTGTTCGTGTTGTCAGCTGTCAGGAAGATCTGATTTGATTCAGTCAATGATGACTTCTGCCACGTCAGCCTGCGCAGTTGGGAACATGCGCAAACCAACCTGCGCAAAGTGATGTCTGCGCAATCTGTTGTCTGTGCAACTCATCAAAATGATGAATATCTTAAATTTGTGACTTTGTTGATTGATGCAACTTGATTTTTTAGGACCTATAATTCCCAACCCTATAAAATCTCTCTTCCTATTGTTCTTGCCTCTTTTATATCATTTCTCCATTTGACAAAAACTTAGGTTTGTTCCCTTCTTCAAAAATTTCTATTTTATTCATTTATCCTCCTTTTTTATCCTAGACTTTTGTATTAGGTTCTAATTGATGGTTATGGACTGTTGGTAGAGAGCTATTTCAGTTTGGGATCAATTTGGAGCATTGGGCTATCAAGAAGAACACCCCCCATTGAAGCTTTTTTACGTTATTTGCACATATAGGTAAAACTCCTCAAATTGTGTTAATATTCTATTTTCTTTGCATTTAGGGCTAGATCTAGGAGTCCCCTAGCTGTCCCTGAAATTTGGGTTAATTTTGTGTCCATTTGGTGTCTGTATCGGACACGTATCAACACCTAGGTATAGGTGTTCGATGAAATGCCACAGAGGACATTTCTTCACTATTTTTGGAATGTTTTTGATTGGGATTGCTGTTTATGATGTGTCCTCTTAATTCCCTAACTTAGGTTGTCATTTATGTGTCGTGTCGTGTCCACACGAACATGCCCCGCGTGCGCGACTAGGGTTTCCCCTGCTGCCCGTGTCCTAGTTCTCCTCGTACACGACACATCTGGACACAAAAATTGGTGTGTATGTTCCTTAGGAGACTGACACGAAGACCCTAAAGTTTCGTTGGTTATTATTTAGTGGATGGGAAGTTATTCGACCCGTACTGGTTTTTGTACTGACTGTGTGCGCGGTACAGACGCGTTGGATACGCGTTTCGTGTCGTGTTCTGACACAGCTTGGACTCGATTCAGGGGGTCTAATGTCTAGCCCTAGACCTCCTCTATGTGTGTACCCAAGATCGAGCCGTATCGACCTCTGTGTCGTGTCCTACTGGACACGACATGGCAGCACGATGCTGTATTTCACGTTTTACTGTCACTATATGTGTTCGATTTGTTTGGACACCTCGTATCCAGTTTCCTGGACACGAATGGACTCCCCATGACAGGTATTATGTGAACACATGTCTGCACACTTTAATTTGTTATTTAATTGAGTTCTTTTTTGAAATAGAATTGGCTTTTCTTCCTACAGTCTGAAATAGTTCTGATACATTGAATTCTTTGGGTTTGGACACTTGTGTTCTAATCTCTGGACACGAGTGAATACTTGGACATGCCTGTCATGCCCCACATGTCTGCATACACCTGTACACCTAATTTCACCTATTGATTTTGAGTTTATATGATTTGAGGATTTCGAATGGGGAGTAAAAAGAGTATCAGCCTTTTGTTTTCAGTTTTAGATTTTTATTGGAATCTTTGGGAACTTGATCTTATATATATATATATATATATATATATATATATATATATATATATATATATATATATATATATATATATATATATATATATATATATATATATATATACATATACTGAGACACTAGTTAGTTTGGATTTTGTTTATATATATATACATGTTATATATATATATATATATATATATATATATATATATATATATATATATATATATATATATATATATATATATATATATATGTGTGTGTATTGATTTGTGAACACTAAAAACCTATGATCTGAACCTGAAAAACCTGAGAAACATTTCCAAAACCTGAGAATAAATAGTGCATTCCATGTTCTAATTCATGTTACAATAAATGTGTGTTAGATTTCGATTCATGTTACAATAGTGCATTCCATGTTAACTGAGTGTTAGATTCCGAAATTGTTTTAGGAAATTTGGGTTTCGAATTATTCAAGACTAATACATAACTGTTTTCCCTTTTCTCGTAGTTTGAGTTTTGTGAAGACTGATTTTGATTCATATTTAATTCCTGAAATCTGAGAATGGTTGACACACACAAAATCTGAAATCTGAGTGAACCTGTGAATCACTGAGTTTGACACACACATTGATATCATTTCACACACAACTCTAAACTTTCTACCCACTGTTGCCATGTTATTCACTCACACACCCATCCAATTAACCTACACACACTGAGACACTCATGTAAACCTATGACACTGCTATGTTCACTCGCACACACATGAAAACTGTGATGCACTGATTCCTGCACACCCACACTGTTTTGGTTGGTTTAGTCCAATATGGACACATCCACACACTAATGCACATTTTTCTTTTCCTGAGATTTAAAACTGAGTTTTCCTATATGTAAATCTGAAACCTGGGTTTGAATGTTAATGTAGTTTGGATTTAAGGCTGTGTATAAATATATGTAGTTGTTTGTTTAATTTCATTGGTTGAACGATGGGATTAAACTGAAAACTGGACTGTCAATTGGAAACCTGAGACTCTATTCCCCTTATGTGAAAACCTGTTCCTAAGAACCCTTAAGTGATGGCCTGAGAATTAACACACTGGTGTTCCCTGTTATCTGGAAAATTACACATTGAAATGCCACACACTTGTTTGTCACTCATGCCCACATACACCACTGCCACATATTCACACACACATACACATGCATAAAACTGAAACCTTCATTCGTTGTTGTATGTTAAACCCTTTACTTCTAAACTGAAATTTATGGTTTACATTACAAAGCTTGAGAGTTGATTTCCATGGTATTTCCCTAAATTGTTGGTTCAACTTTCTATGTGATTTCCCTATATTTTGCTGAGCTAGTTACATTAGGATTCATAGTTGTGGTAGTGATTGATTTCGAGTTTCATTGGATTTTGAGATAAATTGTTGACTGATACACACAAGTCTGAAATCTTAGACATTTCACACTGCTTTCCTATGTATCTACACACTGATTTGTTCATCATGTATACACTGTTAAGACCTGGGTTGCAAACACACTGTCACACACATTAAATCTGAGAACTCTAATGTACACACTAGCACACACTTTTGCACTCTCAAACACTCAAGCACTCACTCACTCACTCACTCACTCACTCACCATACACTTCACTGTATGAATTCCTGAGAACCGGATGTTATCCTAATGACACACACACCCATGAACAAAACTGCCACAAACACACAGGACACTCTCACACTTGTTATAATGTTTCCTCACAAATGAGTGTACACACCCACATATGAATTATTCCCTATTCCACTCTATGTGTGTGTGTGTGTGTATATATATATATATATAAATTTATAATATATATATATATATATATTCCGAAAATGTAATTTATTGAAATAGAAGGAGTGGCTCAAAAAGAGCTTTACAGAAAGTACCATAGGCAAAAAATACAAAAAGGCCTTGGTAAACTAAGTAGAAAACACAAAAGATTTAAAAGTGGAAATTCAAAATTTTGAAAATTCGAAATTTTGAATTCTTGAAAGTTCGTGGGCGTTCATCCCTGTGGAGATGCGGGCACGAAACCCGAAGGGGCAGTCGCACAACCCATGGCACGCAAGCCAATGGAGCTGGCGCACACCCCGAGGGGAACAAGGGGGTGGGTGTGCACGCGGACCAAGGGGGGTCGCGTACCAAGGGGTCGGTGTGCACGCGGACCAAGGAGGGTGGGTAGGGTCGTGTCCCGGGACGGGGTGCTCTCCATGAGGGGGCTCGGGCCCCTTCCCAACGCGCGAGCCAAGGCGAGAGCCAAGGCGCGAGCTGCACCGACGAGGCCAGGCTCGGGGAGGACGCGGGGCGGTAAGGACCTCCGGGAAGGGGAGAGGAACAGGGGGGAGCGGTGGGTGCGACCGGCGGGGACGCGGAGGCCGAGGCCGACCGAGGGGGAGGAAGCCGCCAGTGGGAGAAACCAGTCACTCCGGCGAGGGCTGGCCTGGGTAGGACGTGGAACGGGGGGGACCGTCGGAGAGGGAGAGGAGCAGGGGGAGGGAGCAGGGGCGCGACCGACGGGGACGGGGGAGGGTGTTCGAGGCCGACGGAGGGGGAGAAGGCCGCCGGGGGGCGGTGGCTCGGACCCTGCTCGCAGCCGGCGAGAGGGGGCGAACCGGCAGGCCGGCCAGCGGTAGGGGGATCCTACCACCGGCGGGATGAGGGGGCCTCCAGCGCGCGCCGAAGAGAGCGCCGGAGGCCGCCGCTAGGGACGGCCCGGGAAGGGGACGACGGCCGCGCAGGCGACGGACGAGCCTCCGACGCCGGGGAGGTGGAGGAGTCCGCAGAGAGGGGGGCCAAACGATTCGGGGGCCGCGGAGCGACCAAGAGGGCCCACGAGGTGGGCGCGAGGGTGGGAAGAACCGACGACGAGGGGATAGGGGCTCCGGGGAGCGACGGAGAGGGAACCGAAGCAAGGGAAGCTCCCTGGGAGCCCAGGGCGGTGGCAGGGAAGGAAGGGGCTCCTCCAGGACCGTCGAAAATCGGTGAGCTCGAGGAGGGCGCTGCCGATGGGGCAGCGGGCCACTGGATGGAGAGGAAGGCAGCCGTTGGCGAGGGAGTCGATGCAGCGGGCGAAGGAGGATGAGGCGCCGGGAAAGAAAGGCCTAGCGAAGGCAGGCGCGGCCCCGGCTGAGGGCCGGGGAGGGGGGGAGACCGGTGTGGAGTCCAGGGGAGGGGACGAAGAGGGCAGATGCTCGGCGACTGCAGCAGCAGGCGACCCGCGGCGGCTCCTGCGACGGCGACACCGGGGGCGCGGTCGACGACGAAGAGGAGGGAGAGGGCGGCAACACCTCGGGGAGCAAAAAGAAGCACCGCCTGGAGGGGAGCACCGCGAGAGGGGGGAGATAGGGGGAGCAGGCAAGCGGCGGAGGCTGGCGCAGGCTGCCAGGGGACGGCCAACCAAGGCGGCGCCTACCAAGGAGCCGGCCACCATGGGGGGATCCACCCCATGCCGGAGCTGCCCCAGGGAGCGGGAGCGCTGCTCGCCATATAACAATATCATATTGTATATATATATATATATATATATATATATATATATATATATATATATATATATATATATATATATATATATAATATATAACTTAGTGTTATATAGGTAATGTAATATAGATGTTGCATTGTCTATAAATAGTATATAAAAAGATATTTGGTAGAAATGGGTGTATTGCCTAATATATGAATTTGGCTCATGGCCTATGTAGTGTAGCCTATGGTATCCTTTGTGTTGTCTTGTGTATATGGAATATGCACATGAGTAGGGTCATGTAGACTTGTGTGACTTGTGAATGGTGTATGCTTGTTAGGATAGTCTTGTTTAGGCATAGTAAGACTTATTGGGTCTAGGTTGACCAAGTTTGACAAGTGTGGTTGACTAGAGTTGACCAAGTGTTGACTTTAGTCTAGTTTGACCTAGACAGCATGCAGATGCATTGTAGATTACATTTATCATTTCCTGTATACATCTTGACTTGTGTTGCTCTAACTAGGAGTCAAGTACCTCATCTCGGACAGTACATTTACTTCAGATATTCAGATACCAGACAAGTACATTCTCTGATCATTTTATAACTTGCTTAGAATTATATTCCTGCTCTAGATTACCTTATTTGATGCTGTCACGATATTATCATGGATTGGTACTATATGGATCCCTACATTGAGATGTTATCCCCCTCAGGAGCATCGGATACATCATGTCGTGTGTTTCATGTACATCTTGTATTCTTCGCTCTCATGTTATTCATGTTTCTCATATGCTTCATGCTCGTTCATGCTCGCTCGTGTACTCTCATGTGCTCTCATGTTCGGTCATGTTTCTCGTGTATTTCATGTATAACATATACTTCATGTGTACCCTTCATGGTCCTTCATGTGGAATTCATGTGCACTCAGTTTCTGAGCCCTCATATATACTTCATGTACACCCATCTATGGGCTTTCATGTGAAAATTATGTACATAACATAACTTATCTGGATCCTTGTGTATTGATTGGGGTATTGGGGAGTATAAATAGTCATGTGAACAATTCCAAAGTAGTATATCCATATGCGCCTCTTTAGTATATTCATGTACAAATCCAGTCGTTCACATGTCGACTTTGTACTCTAAATTACTAGTCACTGGTAGCTCTCTACTTATAGTAGATATTTCTATTACAGTTCTCTCTCTATTTATATCATGTACTTTTTTTTAGTTTCATGTACCGTATTCTCTTGTATGTTTATATTTTCTAACCTGTTATGATCTGCGTGAGATGTATTGTGCTTGCACCTGTCCTAACTGGACCTGTTAAAAATTTTACAGAGGATGATGAGGCTCTGGTGTTTACCTATTATGGTGCAGCTATAGACAACACTTGTGACTTAGACCCACTTGCAGTAGAGGATCTGCCACCAATGGTTTAGACTGCTAGCTTAGACTCTTATCTTGTCTTTCTCATTGATACATTATTGTATATATTGGGAGTTGTTTTATCTGGATGTTGTGGAGATGTTATCATAGACACTTAGACTTCTATCTATTGTATCTCTTATGTGGATTTCAGTTCATATCTATCTATTATTTTATCATATTCTACCTAGATGTGATTGAGACTGTATTTGATATGTCACCTCCATTCGGAGTGTATATACTGTATAGGTACCTTATATATTGTTAGATGATTGACCTAGGTCAGCGTTCTACCGCTGACACTGCGGCGTAGGCTGGGTACTGTTACGTACTCGTACCCTCACGGTGGGTGCGGATAGTGACACATTTTTAGTGGTAGCCCATACAGGTCGAGTTGTAGTAGTATTCGAACTAGAGTATCACTACAGCCTGCAGTAGGATTAGGATATATTTTTGAAGGTACTCAATCACAGTTAGGACTCCTTGAGAGATTCCTGGAATGACCCTTGAGAATCTTATTTAAACTTCAATTTGAATTCATTTTCCTTGTTTTGTTTGCTCTCACTCCTTGATTATTGAATTTGATTTTGATGGATCGTTGTTGATTTTGATTTTCCTATCGAGATGAATTTTATAGCCTGAGTTACGATATTTTCTGATAACATATGTTGACGGAAATACAGGGATGGTAAAATGTCTACTTGATTATGGAACATGTAGTTTATCGCAGCCATATTAGCTGGCGTGCCGGAAACATAGAGACCTGACTTCGGATGTATCTATCTTGGTTATGAGATTTAGAATTTCTCGCAGCTATACTAGTCGGCATAGCGAGAATTTTAGACGACATAATTATAGAGGTGCATACCCCAGTTATGGAATCTATCGTTTATCGCAACCTTGCTTACGGGCATGGCGAGGACTCTGAGTAACATGATTTTGGACAGACGCATATGATTATCAGATTGTATCTTGAGAAGGTTTTTAAACATATCATCTCTATCGTACCCTTCTGTTGTTATAAATTGTATTCCATCACCAAATAACTTAGGAGTAAGAATATTTAGTTTTGTAGAGCTTATTCATATGTAGTTCCTTCATAGTGTGATGATATGATGACTTGTAGAGTGTGTGTACCCTAAAGATGATAGTTAGCATTAGTATTAGAATAGTAACCCATTGTAGATGATTCCCCTGTTATTTATAATACCTACCAGTTTCCATAGAGGATGTTTGTCTGCTCTGCAGCCTTGATGATTTATTATTATTTTCTCTTGTCCTTTCCAGTAAGGCACCCATGACCAAAGCCTGTCCTTGAGTATAGTTATAGTTCACCTAAGACTAAGAGGTCTATATATATAGATAGATTGCAGATGATATTGGCATATGGGATATGGGTTGGTTGGTATATATAGGCCATTGTTGTATAGGATTATAGACATGTTGTTTAGCCTATATTTGGTTCAGTTTCCTATTTTAGTTAAGTTCTCCTTGTGATGAGTTCAGGCATGATAGATCAACCTTTATAGGCAGTGTGCAGACCCTTCACTAGATGTCCTGTCCTTTTTCTTATAAATTCAGTCTTCTTAGCATCATTTCCTTTTGCCTACATTGATGTTTCAGACCATTCATCCTTAGCCTAATTTCTGAGCATTTGTTCAGTTCCTTATAAGTTTAGTCTATTTTAACCCTTGATGATCAGTTATATATGTATGGATATATAGATATATGTAATGGGTTGTCGTTCTTGAGCTTATGTATATATGGTATTTAGGATTTGTGTGCTTAGATTATGGGTATTTAGTTATGGGTGACTTGATAAGATTGGAAAGTTAAGAGTTAGTCTATTATAGAGTTTTTCTTTTTGCTAATCTCTAGTTGCCAACACCTAGATAGCTAGCATAGCTAAAACTCTAAGAAGTTGACCAGTTGATGACCAAGTACTTGGATGTTGAGAAATTGACTAGTGGTTGACCCTTGACTATGTTTGACCTAGAAGGAGTACTACCATCTTAAATTTCGAGGACGAAATTTTTCTAAGGTGGGTAGACTTGTAACACCCAGTTTTCTAAATGAGGGTAATTTTAAAATTTTGTAATTTTAATCTTTTAATTATGATATTTAAATAATAATATGATTTTTGGTAATTTTTAATCATTTTAAAACTATTTAAAAATCATGACTTGTGATTTTGATGTGCAGCTAGTGAAACACTAAAGACTGTCTTCCCTAGAGCCTAACCCTGTGATTTGGAATATCTATTTATCATTTTTAGCCTAGGGGTAATTTGGTTATTTTGACTTATTAGAATTTATTGATTAATTATTGGATTGGTGGTTGTTGATTTTGACTTTTACTAGTTGTGACTTAAGAGACTAACCTAGATGTTGACCCTAGCTATGGTGACTTGATTAGCATGGTGAGACACTAGTCTAACTTAAGTCAACTCAAGATAGGTCACTTAGGATCAAGTTTGAAATAGGAGGAATGGTGATTTAGTCCATAGGCTTGAGACTTAGAAATTGGTTCCATGACTAGTGCAACTAGGCCCATAGCCCATTAGACTAAACCCTAACCCTAACTTTCACTTTATGACCAGCTACTAGGTCATTCCCAACCCTATAAAATTTCTCTTCCTATTGTTCTTGTCTCTTTTATATCATTTCTCCATTTGACAAAAACCAAGGTTTGTTCCCTTCTTCAAAAATTCCTATTTTATTCATTTATCCTCCTTTTTCATCCTAGTCTTTTGCATTAGGTTCTAATTGATGGTTATGGACAGTTGGTGGAGAGCTATTTAAGTTTGGGATCAATTTGGAGCATTGGGCTATCAAGAAGAACACCCCCCATTGAAGCTTTTTTATATTATTTGCACCTATAGGTAAAACTTCTCAAATTGTGTTAATATTCTGTTTTCTTTGCATTTAGGGCTAGATCTAGGAGTCCCCTAGCTGTCCCTAAATTTTGGGTTAATTTCGTGTCCATTTGGTGTCCGTATCGGACACGTATCAACACCTAGGTATAGGTGTTCGATGAAATGCCACAGAGGACATTTCTTCACTATTTTTGGAATGTTTTTGATTGGGATTGCTGTTTATGATGTGTCCTCTTATTTTCCTAACTTAGGTTGTCATTTTTTTGTCGTGTCGTGTCCACACGAGGACACGAACAAGTCCCGCGCGCGCGGCTAGGGTTTTCCCTGCTGCGCGTGTCCTAGTTCTCCTTGTACACTGTAGTGCCCCATCCCTACATCGTGCCCTGTTGTTCGTCCACGGGGTGCACGAGAAAGGAACATTGTCGCTATCGACTCGGTCGGGACCGATAGGTCGGGATCGATCGAACGGGAACGGTTGAATTAAGATCCATTCTCCGTTATGGAATGGCTCCTTCGGAACCAAGTCCCATATTCAGCGGGCTGCGCCTAAAGGATTGACTCTGTGGCTGAGTCGGGAGAGACCTCCCGCTGCTCTGCTTTTCACGTCGCTTGCGTTGGTTTTGGCTTTATTTTCTGAATGCGTTTTCTTGAATATTTTTTGATGGTTTTCATAGCTTACGTTTTGAACTTCGCATTCGTATCGAATTTCCTTGAATAACACAGTGTTCTAATCGGTTGCTTGTGCGATTTCAGGTGATCGCGTAGGCAACATCTAGCGCGGCCAACCACTTCTCGCCTCAAGTAAATACTAAGGTGAGTGGCTGACCCTTCTTTCCTCGACCCTCTTTTCTAATACATTATTAATACTAGACATGTGCTATGCTAGAGGTAATGCAACGACATGAATGATATTCCGATGAACGGTCACACGACGTCCCACAAACACGAACTATACAGATGCTTGTCATATAATATTATCGTGCTTGCAATTATTAAATCATATAGAACCATGCTAAGGAAGGATGAATCGATTTAATGAATGTCGCAACGATACTATAAGATGTGCCTTGAAATAACAAATTAACTTAGCACAGTCATGGACAACTTGTCGACATGGGCGATTGTATCTTCGGACGGTATCCCGAGGCCACGGGACCGTTCTGGCCTAGGAAGAAATACGGATAGCTATGCCGGATGCATGCCACGGTAGGCAGTGGCTTTCAACGGGGTTCGCTACCTGCGCTGAAGGACCTCTGTCTACCAAGCTATATGTCCAGGATGGCTTGTCGTGCCAGTGACCTTCACGAACGCACTCTATTACGTTTTATTATTATCAATATGACAGGGAAGAACATGGTAAGTTTATGCTACGACGGCGCGCTCTGCCGGGGGTAAGATCTATCGTCATTATACGGTTGTGTCTTTAAATATAAGTTTGAATTGAGTAGGATGGCTAGCAACTTCATTAAATATTTGCATGCACGCTCACTTTAATTCTTCAACAAATGAGAGCACGGGATTTAAATTGCCACGCACCCGCACAAAGTGTAAAGTGCTGACCCTCGCTCTCAATAGGTATTCGGGACCAGGATAACGTGCCAAGGAACTGAAGGCGACGCTCCTTTCTTTTGAAGCCTTGCTAGTGCGAAGGCTAACTCTGCAATATTTTGAAGACTCTAACCCAACTGCATCATGAGTCACAAACTCTCGCCGATCCCAGGTCTTAGAGAGTCGTTTTGATGTTTGTAAAAAGGGATGTAAATGTATGGAATGACTATCTCATCGATATCGGTTGTAAGCCGAGAGGCCCCTTTTGTAATCGAGTCTGTAACCAAACTTATTATCAATGAAAAATGCAAGTTTCCTTTTCTATATGAATATGTTCAATTTCTCTGCACACTCTTATATATTATGTTGTATCGGATGACCTTTTGAACCGCCTTGTGCAAACGCAACTTAGGCTTGCACGGCATCTCGCCCGGGGGACGATTATCGATTCTACCGAATCGGGGCGTGACATAATGGTATCAGAGCACGGCTTTACGTCCTTGGCCTCTAGTGTCGAGTTTTTAGTCTCAAAATCGTTGGTCTCGTGTCGATGAGATATGTCGTTCCATACGCGTGAGCCCGTAATAAGTTTGGTGACTAATATATTTTTCCTTCAAAATTCCAGAAGGCACGTCGTTGAACGTGGCGGCGAACGAAGAAAGTGCTTCGAGCGGCTCGAGTAGCTCGAGACCCGGACCCTCTAACGATGCCATGGAGCGGATGTTGTGTATGCTAGAAGCGCAACAACGAAAAGCTGAGGAAAGTCAACGCCAAAATGAGCAACATCGACGGCAGACGGAGGCACATCAAACTTAGTTCGAGGCCCGATTCGATGCACAAATCAAGTTGCAACAGAAGCAGCTTGATACTCTCCAGCAGATCGTTCAGACGGTGGTGGCCAACAACAACTCCGCGACAACACATGCCATAATCGAGCCTGCGGCTAGACAAAGCGAAGTCGATCCGGAGGCACCCGAGCCTACACATGCAGCACCGAGAAGTTCCAACTTCGACGTGTCAAAATTCACAAAGAGCTGCCGTACTTCCTTCAACGGCATGGAAGATCCCTCCTTGGCAATCGACTGGTTGGAGGAACTGGAAGATAAGTTCGAGCTCCTGGGCGTCGAAGAGTCTAAGAAAGTCGCATGCGCTCAACTTCTACTCCGGTCGAACGCGCACGACTGGTGGGCCGTACAAAAGCGAGCGATCAGACGCGACGACGAGACAGCGACAATTTCTTAGGCCACCTTCCGTGAGGCATTCGAGATCGAGTACCTCCCCAAAGCCGTTCGACAAGAGAAGAAAAATGAATTTATGCAGCTAAGGTAAGGGAATATGACGGTGCGGCAGTATGCAGCAGAGTTCAACAAGTTAGCCAAGTTTGCTGGAGAATTCATGCCCTCCCTGGCGAATCGTGCTCAATGGTTCGAAGTGGGTCTACGACCATCCATCTACGCCCATGTGTCCGTTCCGCAATACAAAATGATGGGGGAGTCTCTCAACCATGCCCTCCGCCTTGAACGCCAATATCCTCCAGGTGTTGCCGGCGCTGTGCATACCTACAATCACAAATGCCCTAGCCACGCGGGAGGAAACCACGTGACCAAGCGTTCGAACAACGGGCACCAAGGCGGACATCAGGTGTGGAACCAGGGACCTCACTGCACAAAATACAATCGAAACGGACATCTCGTCGTCGACTGTGAAGTTCAAAATGGCGGATGTTTCATTTGCGAAAAAAGGGGTCACTTTCATGGAGATTGCCCGAAGCGTAGAAGAAACAAGTTGGATGCGCCTCAGCATCCACAGCACCGTCCGGGGAATCAAGTTTCTGCGCCTCGAGTACCTCAACCGTACCACAAAATGGCCAAGACCGTCGCCCCATAGGCCAGGGCCGCGTCTACGCCATGACTCGAGATGAAGTGCTTGCGTCAGATACGGTCGTGACATGTATACTTAGTTTCAATAATATGCCTGCTCGTGTACTATTTGATTCAGGTGCTTCCTATAGTTTTATATCAGCGGACTTTGCCGCCGAGCACAAATTTCCGATAATATCATTAGATCTCGACCTTAGCGTAAGCACACCTTCCGGCACACCGATACTCATTAATTTAGCCTGTGCCAACGGGATTATCTGTATCGGCGGTCAAAAGATGGGTCTTGACGTGATAGTCCTAGATATGAAGGACTTTGATATCATTTTGGGAATGGATTGGCTCGGGCCGTGCAACGTAACCATAGACTGCGCCAGAAAGACGGTCACCTTTCGCATACCAGGAGTGCCTGAATTTTGCTTTTCGTGTGGTGAGGCGTCGTCGACCTGCATGCTGATTTCGGCAATTTCTGCTCGGAGGATGCTGCATTCTGGGTGTGAAGGCTATTTGGCGTCCGTCCGAGACATGCGACAGGATGGTGCAAACGCAGGTCAGACCGACATTGTGGCAGAATTCCCCGATGTGTTCTCGGACGAGCTACCCGGCATGCCCCCCGACCGAGAAATCGAGTTCAGCATCGATATATTTCCTGATACTCGACCGATTTCCAAGGCCCCGTACAGAATGGCTCCCGCCGAGATGAAGGAACTCAAGGTCCAGTTACAAGAGTTACTCGATAAAGGGTTTATTCGGCCTAGTGTTTCACCGTGGGGAGCGCCCGTGTTGTTCGTGAAGAAGAAGGATGGGTTCATGCGTCTGTACGTCGATTACCGAGAGCTGAACAAGGCCACCATCCGAAACAAGTACCCATTGCCCCGCATAGACGACTTATTCGATCAACTGCAAGGTGCCTCGGTATTTTTGAAGATTGATCTCCGCTCGGGCTATCATCAACTCAGGATCAAGTCAGACGACGTGCAAAAGTCAGGCTTTCGCACTCGGTACGCCCACTACGAGTTCCTGGTGATACCATTCGGCCTGACAAATGCCCCTGCCGCCTTCATGGATCTGATGAATCGGGTATTTCGACCCTTCCTTGATAAATTTGTGGTAGTCTTTATTGACGATATTCTCGTCTACTCGAAGGACAGGGCGCAGCATGCAGAACATCTACGGGCTGTGCTCCAGACACTTCGAGAAAATGAGTTGTACGCGAAGCAGAGTAAGTGAAAATTTTGGCTAAGTAGTGTATCCTTTCTTGGTCACATCATTTCATCCGAAGGCATTGTAGTCGACCCGAAGAAAGTGGAAGCTGTTGCTGATTAGAAGCGGCCTGCGTCTGCTAGTGAGATTCAAAGCTTCCTTGGTTTGGCGGGATACTATCGACGCTTCGTGAAAGACTTCGCGAAGATTGCATCGCCACTGACTCGCCTCACTCAAAAGGGAGTCGTGTATGAGTGGTCGGATGACTGTGAAGCTTCATTCCAGGAGTTAAAACAGCGACTAATTTTGGCACCTATACTCGCACTTCCGGATGGGCCAGAGGGTTTTCAGATATTCAGCGATGCTTCAGGCCAGGGCTTGGGATGTGTGCTCATGCAGCAAAACAAGGTGATATCCTTCGCCTCAGACAGTTAAAGCCGCACGAGAAGAACTATCCTACGCACGACTTGGAGTTAGCGGCGTTGTGTTCGCGTTGAAATTATGGCATCACTATCTATATGGTGTGGCATACGCGATCTATACCGACCACAAGAGCCTCAAGTATCTCTTCACCCAGAAGGAATTGAACTTGCGACAGAGGCGCTGGCTCAAACTGGTCAAAGACTATGACTTGACGATCGACTACACTCCGGGCAAGGGAAATGTGGTGGCGGACACTCTGAGTCAAAAATATCTTGCCTCGCTATCCATCAACCGTAGACTACTACAAGATCTAGAAGAAATGGGCATCGATCTCTGGGTTCGATTCAGGGATATACGGTTGGCGCAGCTGTAGTTAGAGCCGAGTTTGCTAGAGAAGATCATGGCCGCTCAGAAGGATGATCCGTACCTGAAGAAAATACGTGAGCGAATTTCGACAGGTAGTGCAACCGACTTTGCGGAAGATATGACCGGCGTGCTGAGAATGAATGGCCGACTATGTGTTCCGGATGATTCAGAACTACAAAAGGAGATAATGTCGGAGGCGCATTTTATGAAATATACCTTGCATCCCAGCAGTACCAAGATGTATAAGGACCTCTGCACGACCTTCTGGTGGCACGGGATGAAGAGAGATGTGGCACTCTTCGTGTCGCAATGTATGGCCTGTCAGCAGGTAAAAGCTGAGCATCAGCGACCGGGCGGGGAGATACAGAACCTTGCCATTCCAGAGTAGAAATAGGATCATGTCACGATGGACTTTATTGTTGGCCTGCCGAAGACACCACGGGGGAGCGACGCTATCTGGGTCATCGTCGATCGACTAACCAAGTCAGCGCACTTTATTGCCATCAAAGTTACATAGAGCGTTAATCGCCTGGCACAGATTTATCTTGACGAGATAGTACGGCTGCACGAAGTTCCAGTATTCATCATCTCTGATCGGAATTCACGGTTCATGTCGCGGTTCTAGAGTAGCCTTTAGTCGACGCTGGGTACCAAGTTGCAGTTCAGCTCAGCTTACCATCCTCAGACCGACGGCCAAACGGAGCGCGTTAATCAGATTCTCGAAGACATGCTATGACTCTGCACAATTGACTTCAAATCAAGCTGGGACATCCACCTACCGCTGGCAGAATTTACATACAATAATAGCTACCAGTCCAGCATCCAAATGGTGCCGTATGAAGCTTTGTACGGCCGAAAGTGCAGATCACCCATTTGCTGGATGAAGTCGGGGAACGGCAGATACTCGGCCCGGAGCTGGTGGAACAGACTGTAGAAAAGGTCAAGCTAATTCGGAAAAGACTAAAGATTGCACAGAGTCGGCAAAAAAGCTACGCCGACACCCATCGAAGACCGCTTGAGTTCCGGGTGGGCGATCATGTGTTCCTGAAGGTGTCGCCCATGCGAGAAGTTACTCGGTTCGACGCGAAAGGAAAGCTGAGTCCGAGATTCGTTGGGCCGTTCGAAATACTCGAGTGGGTCGCCCAGTAGCCTATAAAATTACCCTATCGCCGGCGCTTGAAGGTGTGCATAATGTCTTCCACGTCTCCCAGCTGTGGAAGTACGTGCACGACCCTAGCCACGTGGTGGATTTTGGCCAGCTGGAGCTAAAGTCTGACTTATCCTACGTTGAAGAGCCAGTTCAAATCTTAGAACGCAAGGATAAGCTGCTACGAAATCGGGCGATCCCTCTCGTTCGCGTACTCTGGAGGAACCATGCGGCAGAAGAGTCGACATGGAAACTCGAGTTAGAGATGAAGGAAAAGTTTCCTTCATTATTTTCATAGAGGTAGGTTCTGTTCTTAAGTTTCGAGGACGAAACTTTTTCTTAGTTGGTTATGGTGTAGTACCCCGTCCCTACATCGTGCCCCGTTGTTCGTCCACGGGGTGCGCGAGAAAGAAACACTGTCGTTATCGACTCGGTCGGGACCGATAGGTCGGGATCGATCGAATCGATCGAACGAGAACGGTTGAATTAAGATCCATTCCCCGTTATGGAATGGCTTCTTCGGAACCAAGTCCCATATTCAGCAGGCTGCGCCTCAAGGATTGACTCTGCGGCTGAGTCGGGAGAGACCTCCCGCTGCTCTGCTTTTCACGCCGCTTGCGTTGGTTTTGGCTTTATTTTCTGAATGCATTTTCGTGAATGTTTTTTGATGGTTTTCATGGCTTACGTTTCGAACTTCGCATTCGTATCGAATTTCCTTCAATAACACAGTGTTCTAATCGGTTGTTTGTGCGATTTCAGGTGATCGCGTAGGCAACGTCTAGCGCGGCCAACCAGTTTCTCGCCTCAAGTAAATACTAAGGTGAGTGGCTGACCCTTCTTCCCTTGACCCTCTTCTCTAATATATTATCAATACTAGACATGTGCTATGCTAGAGGTAATGCAACGAAATGAATGATATTCTGATGAACGGTCACACGACGTCCCACAAACATGAACTATACAGATGCTTGTCATATAATATTATTGTGCTTGCAATTATCAAATCATATAGAACTGTGCTAAGGAAGAATGAATCGATTTAATGAATGTCGCAACGATACTATAAGATGTGCCTTGAAATAACAAATTAACTTAGCACGGTCATGGACAACTTGTCGACAAGGGCGATTGTTTCTTCGGACGGTATCCCGAGGCCACGGGACCGTTCCGGCCTAGGAAAAAACACGGATTGCTATGCCAGATGCATGCCACGGTAGGCAGTGGCTTTCAACGGGGATTGCTACCTGCGCTGAAGGACCTCTGTCTACCAAGCTATATGTCCAGGATGGCTTGTCGTACCCATGACCTTCACGAACGCACTCTATTATGTTTTATTATTATCAACATGACAGGGAAGAATATGGTAAGTTTACGCTACGACGACGCGCTCTGCCGGGAGTAAGATCTATCGTCATTATACGGTTGTGCCTTCAAATATAAGTTTGAATTGTGTAGGATGGCTAGCAACTTCATTAAATATTTGTATGCACGCTCACTTTAATTCTTCAACAAATGAGAGTACGGGATTTAAATTGCCACGCACCAGCACAAAGTGTAAAGTGCTGACCCTCGCTCTCAATAGGTACTCGGGACCAGGATAGCGTGCCAAGGAACTGAAGGCGACGTTCCTTTCTTTTGAAGCCTTGCTAGTGCGAAGGATAACTATGCAACATTTTGAAGACTCCAACCCAACCGCATCATGAGTCACAAACTCTCGCCGATCCCAGGTCTTAGAGAGTCGTTTTGATGTTTGTAAAAAGGGATATAAATGTATGGAATGACTATCTCATCGATGTCGGTTGTAAGCCGAGAGGCCCCTTTTGTAATCGAGTCTGTAACCAAACTTAATATCAATGAAAAATGCAAGTTTCCTTTTCTATATGAATGTGTTCAATTTCTCTGCGCACTCTTATATATGTTGTTGTATCGGATGACCTTATGAACCGCCTTGTGCAAGCGCAACTTAGGTTTGCACGGGATCACGCCCGGGGGACGACTATCGATTCTACCGAATCGGGGCGTGACATACACGACGCATCTGGACACCAAAATTGGTGTGTACGTTCCCTAGGAGACTGACACGAAGACACTAAAGTTTCGTTGGTTATTATTTAGTAGATGGGAAGTTATTCAACCCGTACTAGTTTTTGCACTGACTGTGCGCGCGGTACAGACGCGTCGGATATGCGTTTCATGTCGCATCCTGACACAGCTTGGACTCGATTCAGGGGATCTAATGTCTAGCCATAGACCTCCTCTATGTGTGTACCCAAGCTCGAGCCCCATCGAGCTCTGTGTCGTGTCCTACTGGACACGACATGGCAGCACGATGCTGTATTTCACGTTTTACTGTCACTATTTGTGTTCGATTTGTTTGGACACCTCGTGTCCAGTTTCCTGGACACGAATGGACTCCCCATGACACGTATTATGTGAACACATGTCTGCACACTTTAATTTGTTATTTAATTGAGTTCTTTTTTGAAATGGAATTGGCTTTTCTTCCTACAGTCTTAAATAGTTCTGATACATTGAATTCTTTGGGTTTGGACACTTGTATCCTAATCTCTGGACACGAGTGAATACTTGGACATGCCTGTCATGTCCCACATGTCTGCATACACATGTACACCTAATTTCACCTATTGATTTTGAGTTTATATGGTTTGAGGATTTCGAATGGGGAGTAAAAAGAGTATCAGCCTTTTGTTTTCAGTTTTGGATTTTTATTGGAATCTTTGGGAACTTGATCTTGTATATATACATGTATATGTACTGAGACATTAGTTAGTTTGGATTTTGTATAGATATATATATATATACATGTTATATATATATATATATATATATATATATATATATATATATATATATATATATTTATATTTATATATATATATATATATTTATATATATATATATATATATTTATATATATTTTTATATATATATATATATATATTTTTTATTTTTATTTTTATTTTTTTATATATATGTATCAATGTGTATTGATTTGTGAACACTAAAAACCTATGATCTGAACCTGAAAAACCTGAGAAACATTTCCAAAACCTGAGAATAAATAGTGCATTCCATGTTCCAATTCATGTTACAATAAATGTGTGTTAGATTTCGATTCATGTTACAACAGTGCATTCCATGTTAACTGAGTGTTAGATTTCGAAATTGTTTTAGGAAATTTGGGTTTCGAATTATTCAAGACTAATACATAACTGTTTTCCCTTTTCTCGTAGTTTGAGTTTTGTGAAGACTTATTTTGATTCATATTTAATTCCTGAAATCTGAGAATGGTTGACACACACAAATCTGAAATCTGAGTGAACCTATGAATCACTGAGTTTGACACACACATTGATATCATTTCACACACAACTCTAAACTTTCTACCCACTGTTGCCCTGTTATTCACTCACACACCCATCCAATTAACCTACACACACTGAGACACTCATGTAAACCTATGACACTGTTATGTTCACTCACACACACACATGAAAACTGTGATGCACTGATTCCTGCACACCTATACTGTTTTGGTTGGTTTAGTTCAATATGGACACACCCACACACTAATGCACAGTTTTTTTTCCTGAGATTTAAAACTGAGTTTTCCTATATGTAAATCTGAAACTTGAGTTTGAATGTTAATGTAGTTTGGATTTAAGGCTGTGTATAAATATATGTAGTTGTTTATTTAATTTCATTGGTTGAACGATGGGATTGAACTGAAAACTGGATTGTCAATTGGAAACCTGAGACTCTATTCCCCTTATGTGAAAACCTGTTCCTGAGAACCCTTAAGTGATGACCTGAGAATTAACACACTGGTGTTCCCTGTTATTTGGGAAATTACACACTGAAATGCCACACACTTGTTTGTCACTCATGCCCACATACACTACTGCCACATATTCACACACATATACACATGCACAAAACTGAAACCTTCATTCATTGTTGTATATTAAACCCTTTACTTCTAAACTGAAATTTATGGTTTATATTACAAAGCTTGAGAGTTGATTTCAATGGTATTTCCCAAAATTGTTGGTTCAAATTTCTATGTGATTTCCCTATATTTTGCTGAGCTAGTTACATTAGGATTCACAGTTGTGGTAGTAATTGATTTCGAGTTTCATTGGGTTTTGAGATAAATTATTAACTGATACACACAAGTCTAAAATCTTAGATATTTCATACTGCTTTCCTATGTATCTACACACTGATTTGTTCATCATGTATACACTGTTAAGACCTGGGTTGCAAACACACTGTCACACACATTAAATCTGAGAACTCTAATGTACATACTAGTACACACTTTTGCACTCTCAAAAACTCAAGCACTCACTCACTCACTCACTTACTCACCATACACTTCACTGTATGAATTCCTGAGAACAGGATGTTATCCTAATGACACACACACCCATGAACAAAACTGCCACAAACACACAGGCCACAAACACACAGGACACTCTTACACTTGTTACAATGTTTCCTCACAAATGAGTGAACACACCCACATATGCATTATTCCCTATTCCACTCTATGTGTATATATATATATATATATATATATATATATATATATATATATATATATATATATATATATATATATATATATATATATATATATATATATATATAACTTAGTGTTATATAGGTAATGTAATATAGATGTTGCATTGTCTATAAATAGTATGTAAATAGATATATGGTAGAAATGGGTGTATTGCCTAATATATGAATTTTGCTCATGGCCTATGTAGTGTAGCCTATGGTATCCTTTTTGTAGTCTTGTGTATATGGAATATGCACATGAGTAGGGTCATGTAGACTTGTGTGACTTGTGAATGGTGTATGCTTACTAGGATAGTCTTGGTTAGGCCTAGTTAGACTTATTGGGTCTAGGTTGACCTAGTTTTACTAGTGTGGTTAACTAGAGTTGACCAAGTGTTGACTTTAGTCTAGTTTGACCTAGACAGCATGCAGATGCATTGTAGATTACATTTATCATTCTCTGTATATATCTTGACTTGTGTTGCTCTAACTAGGAGTCAGGTACCTCATCTCGGACAGTACATTTACTTCAGATATTCAGATACCAGGCGAGTACATTCTCTAATCATTTCATAACTTGCTTAGAATTATATTCCTGTTCTAGATTACCTTATTTGATGCTGTCACGATATTATCACAGATTGGTACTATATGGATCCCTACATTGAGATGTTATCCCCCTCGGGAGCATCGGATACATCATGTCGTGTGTTCCATGTATATCATGTATTCCTCGCTCTCATGTTATTTCCTGTTTCTCATGTGCTTCATGCTCGTTCATGCTCACTCGTGTACTCTCATGTGCTCTCATGTTTGGTCATGTTTCTCGTGTATTTCATGTATAACCTATACTTCATATGTACCCTTCATGGGCCTTCATGTGGAATTCATGTGCACTCTATTTCTGAGCCCTCATGTATACTTCATGTACACCCATCTATGGGCTTTCATGTAAAAATCATGTACTTAACATAACTTGTCTAGATCCTTGTATATTGATTGGGGTATGGGGGAGTATAAATAGTCATGTGAACAATTCCAAAGTAGTATATCCATGTGCGCCTCTTTAGTATATTCATATGCAAATTCAGCCGTTCACATGTCGACTTTGTACTCTAAATCACTAGTCACTGGTAGCTCTCTACTTATAGTAGATATTTCCATTACAGTTCTTTCTCTATTTACATCATGTAATTTCTTTCAGTTTCATGTATCGTATTCTCTTGCATGTTTATATTTTCTAACCCGTTATGATCTGCGTGAGATGTATTGTGCTCGCTCCTGTCCTGATTGGACTTGTTGAAAATTTTACAGAGGATGATGAGGCTCTGATGTTTACCTATTATGGTGCAGCTATAGACAACACTTGTGACTTGGACCCACTTGCAGTAGAGGATCTGCCACCAGTGGTTTAGACTGCTAGCTTACTCTTACCTTGTCTTTTTATTGATACATTATTGTATATATTGGGAGTTGTTTTATCTGGATGTTGTGGAGATGTTATCATAGACACTTAGACTTCTATCTATTGTATCTCTTATGTGGATTTCAGTTCATATCTATCTATCATTTTATCGTATTCTACCTAGATGTGATTGAGACTGTATTTACTATATCACCTCCATTCGGAGTGTACATACTGTACAGGTACCTTATATACTGTTAGATGATTGACCTAAGACAACGTTCTACCGCCGACACTGTGACGTAGGCTGGACGCTGTTACGTACTCGTACCCTCACGGTGGGTACGGGTCGTGACAATTTCTCTACCTTACCCCTACATTTTGAAATAAGTCCTAGACTCGACATTCTGTTTATTCTTTTACAATGAACATGTCCTAGTCTATTATGCCACAACTCAAAAGTATAATCAGAATGAGCGATTGTATTAATTTTATTAGACTGATTTACAAGCTGAAGTTTAAACATCCCTTCGGTATAAAAGGCTTTTTTGAAGTATGTTCGTTTAATGGACATCTCCATCTGGCCAGCATTGATGTTCATCCTTACGCCTGCGTTACAGAGTAGGCCTCCAGATATCAGGTTCTTTGCAATAACAGGTACATGCTTCACGTCATGAAGCGTCAGCGACTTCCCTGAATTCAGATTCAATACCACAGTCCCGATCCCTTATACTTCAGCTTGTGCCTGGTTCACCATCATAACATTTTCAGAGGTTGGTTTGTACGTGGTGAACCATTCCTTGCTTGAGCAGACATGACAGGTGGCACCAGTTTTTACCCACCAGTCAGAGTCAGCCCCCACCGTAGTGACCTGAGCAATCATAGCAATTACTTCGGTAACCATAGAAACCTTACTAGACTCACCTTGCTCTGACTGCTTGGGCTTGGATCTGTATTCACTCTTGTAATGGCCCTTCTTGCCACAGTTAAAGCAAGTCACATTGGACATTGGCTTCTGGTGCTTGAAAGAAGACCCCTTCACTTTCAGATTAGTGAGGTCCTTCTTCTTGTGGTGGGAAGCTACCTGCTTTCCCTTGGATTCCCTAGACTGGACTAATTTGGCCTTAGCCATCTGCTTGGACAGAGTGTCCACCTTCAGTTGAGCCCTCATCTGGTCCTCAATATAAATATCTTGCAGGAGATCTTCCAGAATGATCTCCAGTTTCTTCCTATGCATATTCGTATAGAATTTGCTCCATCCAACGGGAAGCTTGGAGGCGATCCCTCCAACAACGAACTTGTCGTTGAGGGGTATCTCCTCATCTTCCAATTTCTGACGCAACTTCAGGAATTTCTTCACCTGAGGTAGCATCGCCTTTAGTCTTCAAAGAGCCATTTATGATATTTCTCGATGATAAATATCTTGCTCATGTTCTTGTCATCTTTATAGACACTACACCAAAAGAGTAATTTTGAAACATTTGACACTTTCAGCTTTGGAATTGTAAATAGGTGCTCCTAGGAGTTGAAACACCTTTTAACTGTTCCAAATTGATAAAATATTGCTAAAATTAATTTTCTAAAATTTAAGTAATTATTTTATATTTTGGAATAGTTAAGGAAATGTTTTCATTATTGTTTGACCACATGTTCTAGTCACGTGACTAAACACAACTGTTCCCTGCGCATCTCATTTTTTATTTGTCTAGAGCCCTCTCCCTCCCTCATTCTTGTCTCGTCGCCCCCCCCCCCCCCCCCCTCCTTCTCTCGCTCTCCCCTCGATGGTCGTATTGTACTTTGTCGCCTCCCCCCGTCGGCGTTGTTATCTTCTACCCACCAGTATCACTCATATCCTCTGTCCCCCTGTCACATATCTCTTCCAAGCTATTACACCACCTCTCCATCGTTGGCTCTTAACCTGAAGGCTTGTATCATAATCTAGGTCAGTCACTTCCCCCCTTCCCTTTCCCATGCTTTTCCTTATCCTCCCTTGTCTGAAATCAATCTCTTACATACTGATTAGGGTTGTATGTATATGTTAGGGTTTTCTTGAAGAGGTTGAGGCTTGGAATCAAGCAACCAAAAGGTACCTTATTCTCAAGCATCTGGTATTTATTTTCTGTTTTGAACTTATTTCTGGTTTATATTATATGTGCATTAAGTTTTTTGGGATGAAATTAAGTTAAATTGATTTGAGGATACTTGATTTGAGGAAATTAAGTTGAACTTTTATAAGTATCTCGAAAAATGGTTTAGGAGAAGGACATACTAGCACTAGCCCAATTAATCCATAGCAACAACTGAACATACCAAGCTTGAAACTTCTTACTTGTCACATTGACTTGATTATATCATGTTAACCCCCTGTTCTTTTGTTGAGAAATTGGGAATGTTACAGCTTTCTTATGTTATTCCTTTTTATCTTGGATGATTCTATGATGCAAGGAAACTATCAGTTATAGATTTTCCATGGTGTGCTCCCTTTTTCCATATGTTTGGTAGAATGGAGGTGCTTTCCGGGTAGGATTCTTCTATGCCTATGGTGTTGTTCCCTGACTGTCACGACCCGATTCCAAGATATTGGGTCCAGTCGGATCATGCCCAGCCTGCACCGTTGTGAGACGGCGGCAGTAAGCTGTGTCAATCAGTAGCAACGCATGTAACACCCAGTTTTCCAGAAGAGGGTAATTTTTAAATTTTGTAATTATAATTATTATTTAATGATATTTATTTCATATTATGATTTTTAGTGATTTTTAATTATTTTTAAACTATTTAAATTCATAACTTGTAATTTTTGGTATTTTGCTAGTAAAACAGTAGAGACTGCCTATCCTAGAGCCTAGCCATGTGATTAGGGTATTTTTGACATTTTTAGGGTTATTTGAATTTATTACAATTTATTTGAATTTATGGAAATTTTTAGAAATTATTTTGGAATTGTTTGAATTAGGGTTGACTAGGTTGACTTTGACTAGCTTTGACTTTGTGACCTAACCCTAGTTGAGTTGGACTTGGCTAGATATGAGACCCTAGGTTAAGTTAAGTTAACCATACTCTAGTTAGTGAAAACAATTAGGAATTTAGAGATTAGAATAGAAAGATTTTGACCACAAGTCATGACTTGTGATTTTTAAGTCATTGTTTTAATGACTAAGCCCAATCCTTTAGCCCTAACCTAACCCTAATCCATTAGTGGCCAGCCAACACTAGCCTTGGGAATCCCCCCTATAAATAATCTCCTCCATTAGGACTAGCCTCCTTAGAATTTCTCAAGTTTTGGAAGAGGTGAGCCTCCATCTTCAAAAATCCCTAGAAAATCCATTTTAACTCCTTTTTAATCCAAACAAATTTCAATAGGTTCTAATTGATGTTTTCTTGCTATTGGAATTTGTTATTCTCAGTTTTCTATCAATTTGGAGGAGTTTGGCCATCAAGAGGAACCCCTCTATTTGAAGCTTTTCTTGTATTTTGACACCAATAGGTAAATCAATATAAACACCATTAAAATTCTAGTTTCTTTGCATATTTGGAGAGCCCTAGGTCTACCCTAACTGTAGGTATGCCTAGACCTAGGTTTCGTGTCCATTTCGTGTCCTAAATGGACACGTATCAGTGTTAGTATTAAGGTGTTTGATGAAATACCCTAATGGGCATTTCGTGTGATTTTTAGGAAAGTGTTTGAATAGGAAATTAGGTTTATGTGTCGCTTATGTGTTTCTCGTATCTGGATATAGTTTTAGTGTCGTGTCGAGTCCCCACGGACACGTGAACACACTGTCGCGCGCGCGCGTGCACAGACACTGTGTATGCCCTGCCACTCGGGGTCTATAGCGCCGCGGATACGATACGTCGACGCATGGGATTCGACACACAGTGAGGGGCATTGTCTGTCATCACGTGTGTCGAGTCTCAGACCCTCTCGTGTCGTGTCGGACACACATGAAGCCGTGCACTGGTTATTACACTGTTTCGTTTCAGTCGGTTTTCCTCTCTGTTGCGGGGTGTTTTGACACGACACGAGGACACGTGGACTCAAATCAGGGTGGTGGGCAAGTAGCCCTATGTTGGGAAAACATTGGGACACGAGCACAAGGTTTGATTCGTGTCTTGTCGTATCCTAGACTTGCATAAACACGTGCACGAGATACTGTTTTACACTGTGTACAGTTCTGTTAATCCTGTGATTTATTCCACTTTTGATTGTTTAAATTATGATTAAATTGTCATTTTGATTCCAGGACATGTTTAATAACTCATGATTAGTTAATTTTTACAAGTTGGATTTGGGTTTATGATCTGGAATGGGATTCGAACCTTGAGTTGGAGTATTGACTGATACTATGTATTGTTCTTTATTTTTTTGAACTTTTAAATTATGTTTTAACTGTATTTGGATGATTAGATTTTCATGTTAGATACATGTACACATGTAATAGCCATTGTTAGTTTGATTTTACATGATTGATTTGGTTTTTGCACTTAGAATTGGATTTCGAGTAGTAATTTGGGCTGTGGACTGATACTATGATACATAGGACTGATAATTGGTTTTCCCATTTCCCTAACGTTTAATTCCCTATTTTTATTGATGTTTCTCACTGTTGATTGTTCCCACATATCATTGTTCATGTTTAGTTCATATTACAATTTGAAAATGGGCCTTGGATTTGTGAATGGTATGTTAGACATTTGAGTTGATTCGAAACTGAAATTTAACTGAGTCAAAACCTGAGATTCATCATTTCCAACTTAACTTAGATTTTGATTCCTTTTTCCATTTCGAAATTTCCTGTATACTGAATCCCTGATTTCTTAATATCCTGAATTGAATTCCTTCCCTGAGATTTTAAAACCATTCCTTAGTGAACTTGATGAATGTTGGTTCAATGTTTCCTGTCACAGTTTCCATTTCCATACCTGGGATTTTATGAACTTAAATGAATGTCTATTCATGTAAACTGTAAACTAATTTGAATGAATGTATTATTCCTTGGTCAATGATTTCATGATTTGTTCTATTATATTCGAATTAGACTTGATTTAGCATGGGATTTTGACATTGGTTGAGCTTACAACTTGTATTCACTGATTCTTCCCTTTTAACTGAACTGTAAATCAATGAGCAAATGCATTGCCTGACATTTTTCTCCTGAGGATTAGACACTGTTTACTGATTTCTATTCCTATTACCTATGACTGATTTCATATGTACACTGCTACACTGATCATTGTTTTCCAGTATGCCAAGAACACTGAGTTCCTTTCTTTTTCATTCCATGTTTCCTGTAATTACATCCTATTTGTGTTGCCTAGTTCCCTACACACATTGCCATGCCATTGCTTCATTGACACACACAGAGGCCCTGTTTTCTTGACACTGTCCACATAATCATGAGACACACACACACCCATCACTGCCATACCACACTCTATCACATACATGAACACTCATGACTCACTAACATACACACTCTCATGTTTACCTCACTCTCATGACACACACACTTGAACATACATGTGTTTCCCCTTCTCTTTACATATGTATATATATATATATGTATTGAGATATATATATATATATATATAGGTTTCCTATATATATGAGTATGTGCTATTATATAAATCTATGATATATGAAATGGGTGATATATTATAGGTAACCTATTAGCTAATGTGTGTTTCTATATTATATTATAGCTATATCAATATGTGTAATGTATTTTAGATATATTATGTCTTGTAGTCATGTGTTATGGGTGGGCTTATAGGCATGATATAGCCTATGTCCTAGTCTCTTAGCCTATGGCCTATGTGAGTGTCTGTGTGTCAGTTTAGGGCCTAGATTAGACTTGTGTAGTCTCGTTAGACTTAAAATAGACTAGTTAGACTAGTATAGACTAGTTTGACTTAGTTTGACCATAGTTGACCTAGTTTGACTTTTAGGGTTGACCAGAGTTGACCAAGAGTTGACTTTGGCCTAGATTGACCTAGAATCATGTAGAATGCATAGTAGGACTTCATTATATCATTTTAGACTTGTTGTGACCTGTGTTGTTCTGATTAGGAGCTAGACACCTCTCCTCGGACAGTACATTTCATCCGGACACTCAGATACAGGCGAGTACGTTCTCTGATCATTTCATATCCTGCTTAGAATTATTTCCTGCATTAAATTACTTTACTTGATACTGTCACGTTGGTCACACGGATTAGTACTATATGGATCCCTCCCTGAGATGGTATCCCTTCAGGGAGCATCGAGGTACTCTATGTTCTGTGCGTTTCACTTACATGGCGTATCACTATGCTTCTTAGGTTCTTTGATCACTTGTGACATATACTCTTATGCTCACATAGTCTTCTTTGAATCCTTATCTCATTTATTGGGTTTTCCAGAATCCCCATTTATGGGACTACTATGTACCACCCTTCGGGGGCTTATCACCCTTTGGGGACTTATCACCCTTTGGGGGCTTATCACCCTTTGGGGGCTTACCACCCTTCGGAGGCTGTTACATAGAATCATAACATAACATGGTTGGATCCTTGTGTATTAATTGGGGGTACGGGGGAGTATAAATAGCCATGTGAACAATTCCAAAGTAGAATAGCCATGTACGCCTCTTTAGTATAGCCATGTACAAATCAAGCTGTTCACATGTCGACTTTGTGCTCTAAATCACTAGTCACTGGTAGCTCTTTACTTATAGTAGATATTTCTATTACAGTTCTCTCTCTCTGTTTACATACTGTATTTCTTCAGTATCTATATCTTACTTTACTGCATGATTATATTTTCTAACCTGCTATGAACTATTGAGATGTATTGTGCTCGCTCCTGTCCTGACTGGACCTGTTGAAAATATTATAGAGGACAAGGAGGAGGCCTGTGAGGATACCTTCTTCGGGACAGCTCTAGCTGACGGCTTTACCCTACTGCCTAGACTAGTTTAGTTAGGCCTTATCTTATTTTTATGTTGTCTTGAGACTAGTAGTTAGACTTTATTTCTGTCTTTGAGATCTGGGTTGTATATTCTTTCATTTTCAGTAGCTGAGATATGTACTCTGGATATTTGCTGGGATATTATCTTAGACTATTCTATCTTCTGTATTTCCTTGAGTTCTATATCATATCGTGCT
Source organism: Iris pallida (assembly GCA_029216955.1). Classification (NCBI taxonomy): domain Eukaryota; kingdom Viridiplantae; phylum Streptophyta; class Magnoliopsida; order Asparagales; family Iridaceae; genus Iris; species Iris pallida. The sequence continues at coordinate 7,552,871 of JANAVB010024400.1, forward strand.
TTCTTCTTCCTTAGTTGTGATTGAGTTCATTTACTGCTATGTCACCCCCACTCGGGGAGTATAAACTGCTTAGCTTATATTGTTAGATGTTGTGACCTAGGACAGCATTCTACCGTCGACACTGCGGTGTAGGCTGGGCGTTGTTACGTTCTCGTACCCTCACAGTGGGTGCGGGTCGTGACACGTTTTTAGTGGTGGCCCATGCAGGTCGAGTTTATCTAGTGGTATTCGAACTAGAGTATCACTACAGCCTGCAGTAGGATTAGGATATATATTTTGTAGGTACTCAATTACAGTTAGGATTCTTTGAGAGATTCCTGGGACGACCCTTGAGAATCTTATCTAAACTTCAATTTGAAATCCTTCTCCTTATTTTGTTCGCTCTCACTCCTTGATCATTGAATTTGATTTTGTTGGATCGTTGTTGATTTTGATTTTCCTATCGAGATGAATTTTATGGCCTGAGTTGCGATATTTTTCTGATAACATATGATGACGGGAATACAGGGATGGTAAAACGTCTACTTGATTACGGAGCTTGTAGTTTATCACAGCCATGTTAGCTGGCGTGGCGAAAGCATAGAGACCTGACTTCGGATGTACGTATCTTGGTTATGAGATTTAGAATTTCTCGCAGCTATACTAGTCGGCATAACGAGAATTCCAGACGACATGATTATAGAGGTGCATGCCCCAGATATGGAATCTATCGTTTATCGCAGCCTTGCTTACTCGCGTGGCGAGGACTCTGAGTAACGTGATTTTTGACAGACGCATATGATTATCAGATTGTATCTTGAGAAGGTTTTTAACATATCATCTCTATCGTACCATTCCGTTGTATAATTGTACCCTATCATCAAATAACTTAGGAGTAGGAGTATGAGTAGGAGTGGCTTAGCTGTTATCATAAACCTTGTGTAACTTCTTGCTATAAATTCTTTCTAATACAATGAATCGGTGATTTTGCTAGACCTTGACTTAGATTTGATAATATAACTTTGGTTTCAAAATGGTTCCTTCTTTTAAACAGATAAGTAGAGCAGATTTTATCATTATTTTCTTCTTGCCATTATTTCTAGTATTACCTTAAAATATATATATATATATATATATATATATATATATAGTGGACACGGATGTTTGCCTGACACGTATGCATGCTACACTTGATTTCCTACCTATCTAAATGCATAATAATATGTTGATGTTAAGTTCTCAAAATCCTAGTATTCTAATATAGTGCAGTATCAGTGACTAGTTCTCTGTTCTCCATATTAAATTAGTAATTTAAATTTAAATTTCATGTTATTAGTTTTGCTTACATCACTACACATGTATGTTATATACAGGGTTTCAATTCTTAAAGATATTGGTTGAGTTTTGTGTTGAGTTTGTCAAACCTGAGACTATGTACATATTAGCTCTTTAAGTCTGAATTATGAGTGATTAGTCAATTGGCAGTTTTCTTTAATGGTAATGTTTGAGCCGTATGTATTGTTGTTGTAGGTAAATAAGTTAGGTTTCATACTCTTACATGTTAGGTTGTGGTTGTGGTAAACATTGAGTTGGTTTTGATGTTCGAATTTCTCCAAAATTTTGAAACCTGAATACATGTTAACATTTTTACATTGCTTCCAAATGTGTAGTTCAATTTCAGATCTAATATGTAATGTTGAGCTAAACTGAATGATTGAACCCTTTATTTTAGGTTTTAACCCATGTACACTTGACACTCTACACTAATGTTCACAACTGCCATAAAAACCTAACCCATCATCTCTATGTTATGTTCACATAGCTATATAGATACATATATATATATATATAGTTCTGTATACATGTTATAATGTATGTAGATGCAATTAAAATCTCTACCTCTCTATAGCCATATAGATATACTTATATATACGGTTAGCCATACATGTTATGAGTAAATAGCTTGTGCCTTGTAGACTGCTTAACCAATATGCCATGAATAGTGTAACTTGATAGCTATAGTTGAGACACAAATCCTCCTATACACTTTCATGTATATTTCACACAAACCACATAACCCTTACATATTGCTAGCTTTTCCCTTTTTAACACATTCTCTATATATATCGTGATTTAGATTTCAATGCTGTTGACTTTCGTTCCTTAAACTCTTGGTTCTGATTTTCTTAAATAGTACCCCTTTATAGATGTTTAGTAGTTAACTTATTTTATTTTGATAATTACCAGTTTTCATATAGGATGGTAGACTGCCTTACAGCTTTGATGATTGTTGTTTTTGTAACTTTTCTAGTTCAACAACCTTGATTGCTTGTATGTTTTGATACCCTATGATTGCTTTGGTCTAGTGTGACTAGTATACCTAGATGAGACTTTCATTACCACCATATGCCATGATCCTGTATGCCGTCCTTTTAGATTGTATGATTGATTAAGTTCTGAGACTATGATTGCTGGGGGCTTAACCTAGAAGGGGTGCGATCACCTTAAATTTCGAGGACGAAATTTTTATAAGGTGGGTAGGATTATAACACCCAGTTTTCCAGAAGAGGGTAATTTTTAAATTTTGTAATTATAATTATTATTTAATGATATTTATTTCATATTATAATTTTTAATGATTTTTAATAATTTTTAAACTATTTAAATTCATGACTTGTGATTTTTGGTATTTTGCTAGTAAAACAGCAGAGACTGCCTATCCTAGAGCCTAGCCATGTGATTAGGGTATTTTTGACATTTTTAGGGTTATTTGAATTTATTAGAATTTATTTGAATTTATGGGAATTTTTAGAAATTATTTTGGAATTGTTTGAATGAGGGTTGACTAGGTTGACTTTGACTAGCTTTGACTTTGTGACCTAACCCTAGTTGAGTTGGACTTGGCTAGATATGAGACCCTAGGTTAAGTTAAGTTAACCATACTCTAGTTAGTGAAAACAATTAGGAATTTAGATATTAGAATAGAAAGATTTTGACCACAAGTCATGACTTGTGATTTTTAAGTCATTGTTTTAATGACTAAGCCCAATCCTTTAGCCCTAACCTAACCCTAATCCATTAGTGGCCAGCCAACACTAGCCTTGGTTATCCCCCTATAAATAATCTCCTCCATTAGGGCTAGCCTCCTTAGAATTTATCAAGTTTTGGAAGAGGTGAGCCTACATCTTCAAAAATCCCTAGAAAATCCATTTTAACTCCTTTTTAATCCAAACGAATTTCAATGGGTTCTAATTGATGTTTTCTTACTGTTGGAATTTGTTATTCTCAGTTTTCTATCAATTTGGAGGAGTTTGGCCATCAAGAGGAACCCCTCTATTTGAAGCTTTTCTTGCATTTTGATACCAATAGGTAAATCAATATAAACACCATTAAAATTCTAGTTTCTTTGCATATTTGGAGAGCCCTAGGTCTACCCTAACTGTAGGTATGCCTAGACCTAGGTTTCGTGTCCATTTCGTGTCCTAAATGGACACGTATCAGTGTTAGTGTTAAGGTGTTTGATGAAATGCCCCAATGGGCATTTCGTATGATTTTTAGGAAAGTGTTTGAATAGGAAATTAGGTTTATGTGTCGCTTATGTGTTTCTCGTGTCTGGGTGTAGTTTTAGTGTCGTGTCGAGTCCCCACGGACACGTGAACACGCTGTCGCGCGCGCGTGCACAGGCACTGTGCAAGCCCTGCCACTCTGGGTCTGTAGCATCGCGGACACGACACGTCGACACGTGGGATTCGACACACAGTGAGGGGCAATGTCTGTCATCACGTGTGTCGAGTCTCAGACCCTCTCGTGTCGTGTCGGACACACACGAAGCCGTGCACTGGTTATTACACTGTTTCGATTCAGTCGGTTTTCCTCTCTGTTGTGGGGTATTTTGACACGACACGAGGACACGTGGACCCAAATCAGGGTGGTGGGCAAGTTGCCCTATGTTGGGCGAACATTGGAACATGAGCACGAGGTTTGATTCATGTCGTGTCGTGTCCTAGACTTGCATGAACACGTGTACGAGACACTGTTTTACACTGTGTACAGTTCTGTTAATCCTGTGATTTATTCCACTTTTGATTGTTTAAATTATGATTAAATTGTCATTTTGATTCCAGGACATGTTTAATAACTCATGATTAGTTAATTTTTACAAGTTGGATTTGGGTTTATGATCTGGAATGGGATTCGAACCTTGAGTTGGAGTATTGACTGATACTATGTATTGTTCTTCATTTTTTTGAACTTTTAAATTCTCTTTTAACTATATTTGGATGATTAGATTTTCATGTTAGATACATATACACATGTAATAGCCATTGTTAGTTTGATTTTACATGATTGATTTGGTTTTTGCACTTAGAATTGGATTTCGAGTAGTAATTTGGGCTGTGGACTGATACTATGATACATAGGACTGATAATTGGTTTTCCCATTTCCCTAACGTTTAATTCCCTGTTTTTATTGATGTTTCTCACTGTTGATTGTTCCCACATATCATTGTTCATGTTTAGTTCATATTACAATTTGAAAATGGGCCTTAGATTTGTGAATGGTATGTTAGACATTTGAGTTGATTCGAAACTGAAATTTAACTGAGTCAAAACCTGAGATTCTTCATTTCCAACTTAACTTAGATTTTGATTCCTTTTTCCATTTCAAAATTTCCTGTATACTGAATCCCTGATTTCTTAATATCCTGAATTGAATTCCTTCCCTGAGATTTTAAAACCATTCCTTAGTGAACTTGATGAATGTTGGTTCAATGTTTCCTGTCACAGTTTCTATTTCCATACCTGGGATTTTATGAACTTAAATGAATGTCTATTCATGTAAACTGTAAACTAATTTGAATGAATGTATTATTCCTTGGTCAATGATTTCATGATTTGTTCTATTATATTCGAATTAGACTTGATTTAGCATGGGATTTTGACATTGGTTGAGCTTACAACTTGTATTCACTGATTCTTCCCTTTTAACTGAACTGTAAATCAATGAGCAAATGCATTGCCTGATATTGTTCTCCTGAGGATTAGACACTGTTTACTGATTTCTATTCCTATTACCTATGACTAATTTCATATGTACACTGCTACACTGATCACTGTTTTCCAGTATGCCAAGAATATTGAGTTCCTTTCTTTTTCATTCCCTGTTTTCTGTAATTACATCATGTTTGTGTTGCCTAGTTCCCTACACATATTGACATGCCATTGCTTCATTGACACACACACAGGCCCTGTTTTCTTGACACTGTCCACACATTCATGAGACACACACACCACCCATCACTACCATGCCACGCTCTATCACACACCTGAACACTCATGACTCACTAACATACACACTCTCATGTTTACCTCACTCTCATGACACACACACTTGAACATACATGTGTTTCCCCTTCTCTTTATATATGTATATATATATATATATATATATATATATATATATATATATATATATATATATATATATATATATATATATATATATATAGGTTTCCTATATATATGAGTATGTGCTATTATATATATATATGATATATAAAATGGGTGATATATTATAGGTAACCTATTAGCTAATGTATGTTTCTATATTATATTATAGCTATATCAATATGTGTAATGTTTTTTAGATATATTATGTCTTGTAGTCATGTGTTATGGGTGGGCTTATAGGCATGATATAGCCTATGGCCTAGTCTCTTAGCCTATGGCCTATGTGAGTATCTGTGTGTCAGTTTAGGGCCTAGATTAGACTTGTGTAGTCTTGTTAGACTTAGAATAGACTAGTTAGACTAGTATAGACTAGTTTGACTTAGTTTGACCATAGTTGACCGAGTTTGACTTCTAGGGTTGACTAGAGTTGACCAAGAGTTGACTTTGGCCTAGATTGACCTAGAATCATGTAGAATACATAGTAGGACTTCATTATATCATTTTAGACTTGTTGTGACCTATGCTGTTCTGATTAGGAGCCAGACACCTCTCATCGGACAGTACATTTCATCCGGACACTCAGATACAGGCGAGTACATTCTCTGATCATTTCATATCCTGCTTAGAATTATTTTCTGTATTAAATTACTTTACTTGATACTGTCACGTTGGTCACACGGATTAGTACTATATGGATCCCTCCCTGAGATGTTATCCCTTCAGGGAGCATCGGGGTACTCTATATTCTGTGCGTTTCACTTACATGGCGTATCACTATGCTTCTTAGGTTCTTTGATCACTTGTGACATATACTCTTATGCTCACAGAGTCTTCTTTGAATCCTTATCCCATTTATTGGATTTTCCAGAATCCCTATTTATGGGACTACTATGTACCACCCTTCGGGGGCTTATCACCCTTTGGGGGCTTATCACCCTTTGGAGGCTTACCACCCTTCGGGGTTTGTTACATAGAATCATAACATAACCTGGTTGGATCCTTGTGTATTAATTGGGGGTACGGGGTAGTATAAATAGCCATGTGAACAATTCCAAAGTAGAATAGCCATGTACGCCTCTTTAGTATAGCCATGTACAAATCAAGCTGTTCACATGTCGACTTTGTGCTCTAAATCACTAGTCACTGGTAGCTCTTTACTTATAGTAGATATTTCTATTACAGTTCTCTCTCTCTGTTTACATACTGCATTTCTTCAGTATCTATATCTTACTTTACTGCATGATTATATTTTCTAACCTGCTATGAACAGTTGAGATGTATTGTGCTCGCTCCTGTCCTGACTGGACCTGTTGAAAATATTACAGAGGACGAGGAGGAGGCCTGTGAGGATACCTTCTTCGGGACAGCTCTAGCTGACGGCTTTTTCCTACTGCCTAGACTAGTTTAGTTAGGCCTTATCTTATTTTTATGTTGTCTTGAGACTAGTTGTTAGACTTTATTTCTGTCTTTGAGATCTGGGTTGTATATTCTTTCATTTTCAGTAGCTGAGATATGTACTCTGGATATTTGCTGGGATATTATCTTAGACTATTCTATCTTCTGTATTTCCTTGAGTTCTATATCATATCGTGCTTTCTTCTTCCTTAATTGTGATTGAGTTCATTTACTGCTATGTTACCCCCACTCGGGGAGTATAAACTGCTTAGCTTATATTGTTAGATGTTGTGACCTAGGACAGCATTCTACCGTCGACACTGTGGCGTAGGCTGGGCATTGTTACGTTCTCGTACCCTCACAGTGGGTACGGGTCGTGACAACGCAGGAACAACATTCTAAACACGGAATAAAATCTTTATTTAACATTTGAAATGAAACTAGAGTCTAAGTAAAGCAAACATCAACAGAACAAACATCCAGTTATTACAACTTTTAAGAAAAAGAATGAAACTAAACAGAATGGTGCAACTAGAACTCTTGGTTCCTCTGTCCTGATTCAGCTAACTCATCGGAACCCAAGTCGGATACGTAGTAAGAACTATAGGCCAGCTCCTCGTCGTCGCAATAACCTAAAATATTGGTCTCCAGTCAGGAGGAGAACAAGAACATACAAATCCATTCCAGCATCTTATTTAATAATTAAAAATGAGACAAGAATCAGTTTATAACAGAAATATATTTTCAAAATAATAAATAAAGAAGCAGTTATGCAATAAAACTCTGGAAAAAAAATGATGCAATCTAGCTAGCAATAGTGTGTGAGCACGTAACATCATGTGGTCGGCTAGGGATGGAGGCAGTAAGTGTTCTAGTGAACACGGTCCGGCTTCGGCCCAAGTGGGTTGGGCTTCCGCTATCCACAGTGATTAAGTAAGGAGGCTTTAACAACAGGTGTTAACACTACTCCCCAAAATCCGAGTCAATGAGCCAGTAAAGCAGTCCTTATGATCCGAGAGGGATCCCGTGAGTCAAGTGTCGATACAGTAGTTCTACTCTGTAATGAATTTAATTATTAACTAAAATACAAGTTTGGGTAAGTATGAACTTGCCTTGATGTTCCCGGTGCTGTAGGTGACGACAACAAAGTACTCAGGCTAAGTCCAGGACTCGAAACCTACATTAATTGATACTCTGTTTTAGAAGTCATTTCAAGGGTTTAACTAACCGCGAATAATTTAATAGACAAACGTTTTAGCTATAAAAAAAATTAGGGAAATAAGGCTATAATTATCTAATACTTAAAACCACGTATAATAATTGATAAAACGATTTTCCTAATAAAACCATTACTTTTGTAAATAATGCGAGAAATATTATACTTAAATTATTAGTAGATAATAAACGATTTTTTGTAAACTAATATTAGAATTATAATTACCTATAAAAATACTGGAATATTCCTTTGAAATTAAATAGTTTTTATTTACACAAACTATACGAAATATTTTAATGGATACTTTTAAATAAGAAAATCATTTTAATAGAAATAACTAATATTTTTGAAAATATAGTTAAGGTGGTAATTAACTACTAATAAAATATATCTTTTTAAAATAATTAATTATTAATATTAGTCACGTGAAAATTACTATTCCAATTAAATAAATATAAAGATTAGGTTTTTATTTTATAACTAGAATTAATATTTTTGTTAGGAATAATTATACCAAAATACTCTTTTTGATAACAAAATTATTTTTGGAAGATTAGATAATATTTTATCCAAAATGGTAAACAAATAGATTTTGCTTAAAATCATTATTTCCTATATTAAGAATAGGCTTTTGATATGAAACTATTTTGAAACCAACTTAATATTTTATTAACATAAAATTAACAGCAACCCTATTAATAAAAATTAATCCAATTACGTATTTATTACGATAATCCTACCATTAAAATATATTCCTAAGTATTTAAATGTAATTAACCCTGAATTATTATTAGCAATATTAACCTAACATAATTAACCATCTATCACTTAATTAAGCCACATAAACTTTTATGATTATAACTAAATTTATCGCTTAGTGATTTATGCTATGATTAATATAACAATTATACTACATCATAAATATTACTAACCCTATTATTCCAATCGTCGCATTAATTCATTATTAAAATCTATTAAAAAAAACATATGGTCGAAATTAGAAAACTACTTAACAATCTATTCTGGAATTGACAGAACGGTCGAAACAGGGATTTGGTTTTCTCTTCTGGAAAAAGACACAGAAGGTTACAGGGCTTACCAGAAGGTTACAGGGCTTACCAGAAGGCTGATGACGGAGTACCGAGGGGAGGTCTCGGACTCGGGAAAGCCTGCGCGCGGAACGCGCACGTACACGGGGAGTACACGGCACGCGGGACGATACGCACGCGGGAGAACGCACTGGGCACGCGTGGAGGAAATCGTACGGGGCTGCCGGCGGCCGGGGAAACGCACGCGGGTGGTCGGTGGCCGGGGAACGGTCGGGAACGGCCGGGAGGTAGAAGGTTCTGTAGGTGTGAAGTTTGGGGAGTGGGTTGTTTGGAGTTGGAAAGGATGAATGGGGTGCAGGTGGTGGTGGTTTAAAGTTAGGGAAAGAAATAGGAGGGTGGTGGTGAGTGATGTGAGGGAAGAAACTTAGGGGGGAGAAGGAGTGAACGTGGAGAAGAAAGGGTATGTATGGCTGAAATGGGGTTGGGTTTGTGCTGATTGGTTTTTTTTTTGTTTTTTATTTTTTATTTTAGAAAGAGTTTGGGTTTGGGAACAACGGCTGGATTGGGTTTTACACTGACCATTTCAGCAACTGCAAGGAAGGCCACGCCAAGTGTATGCCTGACTACATTTTACTTGTGGTGAAACAGTTAGAAGCAGAGTTGAAACTACTGGAACAACAGATCCAAGTGACTAAATGACGATTTCAGCCCGTAAGTCGTGTGGCATGGAGCCTGCACTGTAGTTATCATAAGATTTTGTACGTATACTTCTAATACACTGTTACAGTTTGGTTATTAGATTTGATCTTGCTTTCCCCTTTTTTTCCGAATAAATAGTTCATCCTCCAATTCTTTTATCATTAGAATAGTTCCCATATTGAACATAATACAGCTCCATTGAATAACTTTTTTATAGTCGGCTCTCGACCTAACCTTATGACTATGTCTTGGTGCTAGCTCCTAACCAAGACCATTTTGAGCATGGGAGGGTCATGAAAACACTCTCCAAGTTAAGACTATAAAGATTCTCCAACAAGAATGTAAGATGGTCAGGGTTCAGAGTTAGGGTAAAATACAAAGTTTTTCACTAAAGTTTCGACAATAGTTGGAATCAATTAGAAGAACAAAAGTGCTGACTTTTTTCTAATGATGTACCACTTTCTGAAGCATTTCCATTATGACAAATTCAAAGTCACTTATACCAATTAATAGGTTGACTGATCAGCCGCTTCATCCAATTACTTTTAGTTGGTAGATGTAGATGCCTATCCTTAAATATGGTTCCTGTTAACATCTTATCAGACAAATGATGCTTGGTTTGTTTCTAATGATTTCCTATTATTAGTTCTAAAAATTATTTGTTGAACTTGTATAACTTGTTTGTTGTTTTTATCACATTTGTTAGCTTGTTATTTGGATTAAAATAAATCATCTCCTAAATGTTAGGAAGCATGTTAAGCGTTATATAACATGGAGCCTAGGGGGGGATGGAAATCAAGTTCTATCAGTTTTACCTCATAAAGAGAAAAACCACAACAATTGATTCTATAATGAGAACTATTTTTTGTAAATTTCATATAGTTTTGTCTTTGTTGTTGTTGTACAGCTGGAGAGGCTTTATTAAATCAAATATGGTTATTTGTTCGATGAGACTTAAAATTTTGTATTTGTTAGTGGCGAGTCTTGAGCTATTTAGATGTTTTCACCCTTATACTTCCATTATTTCTTATATTTTTAATTTTAGAAGCTTATGTTATGTACTAATATCAATTTTCTGATTTCTATGAATCATGTATTATTAAGCTCATAGCTGTTATAATACTTCACTTGTAATTATTAACCTATCTAGGCTTCAATGTTTTTTTTGGCTCTGTGTAACGCCATGACATAATTTATTTAATCAACCTCTATTTTCTTACCTGTATGCACTTATGAACATGCTCTCGGAGGTAGAACCCTTGAAGTAAAGGTTGCCACAACAAAGGTATTAGCAGCACATATTCTTCGATTTAATTTCAGGTTATACATCAAATGTGCTATGCAATTAGATTCTTTTGTGTCTTGCTCAAGTAGACTTGCTTCATTTTGGTTAACTTGTTCGTTCATATGCAGAGAAGAGAGCACCTGCAAAAAAAAAGCAACTCGAACTTTTGTTGTTAGAATTCCACCCTTCTTGCATTTCTTTTACTATATACTTACCTTTGAGTTGGTGTATCTAGGGATATGTCCTGCATATTAGTTTGTGATGGCAATATTTCAATCAAATTAACCTTTCAAAAAATTTTGTAGTTACTTTGAAGCCTATGGAGAGATAAGAGACTTGTATATGTTGAAGGTGAGATAACAGGCTTATTTTATATTTAGTCTAGGTGCAACTCAAGTATCGGTTAGTCAGTGTCTTTATGATTCATTGTTGTAAAGACTAAAGATGTGTATACTTTTAGTAGCTCACTTGATGTACAAGAAGAAAATCTTTTGATTCTTGATATATATATATATATATATATATATATATATATATAGCACATCGAGTCGTGGTGTACAGGTAAAACCACCTTGCACCGGGGGTGAGGGCCGGGTTCGAGCCCTCCCACCCACGTAGGTGGCTGGGTGGCAGTGGCCACGGCTTTCGGGCCAAGGTCGGGTGGCGTCGTCCACCGGCTTTGGTTTATATATATATATATATATATATATATATATATATATATATATATATATATATATATATATATATATATATATATGTACACCAGGTAAATTTATTAACGAAGACAGATCAGTCGAAGTATATGTGTGTGTGTGTGTGTGTGTGTGTGTGTGTGTGTGTGCGTGTGTGTGTGTGTGTGTGTGTGTGCACTGGTCGTCCGCTCTCGCAAGCGCACTGGTCGTTCCCGGCCGGCTTCCCCTGGCAACTCGTGATGTGGTCAGGTCTGGTGAGTCTTCCCCTCTTGGGTCCTTGTGTTCCGGTCGTTCGTGTGCTCCCGGTTGTAGCCACCGTTCGGGTGCCCCCCTCTTTTTTCTGTTCCTCCCATGATCCTTTTTGTTTCCCCTCTCTAGCCCCCTCGATTAGCCCTCTGGGGAGTTTCTGATCCATGGTCGGGGCCCTCCCTGATTGTCTGTCACTGCCCCCTCCGGCAGTCACCCCTTGGACGGCATTCCAACTCGCCATGGTGGGTTTTGGGTCTCCACCCCTGAACCACCTTCGTCCTCTCTCCGATCCGACGCCCATGTCTGGCCCTTCCCTGGCTGGACTGGCTTGGCTTTCTGCTGCTCCGGTGTCAGCCCTCGGTCCCTTCTCCACCATTCTTTCGGTCAACGGTCAGAAGAGGCTCGGCCTTGATCCCCTCGCGAAGCTCGTGACGACGGCTGTTGTCCATTCAGCCTCGGGCAGTGCACATGTCCCTTCTGTTTACAGACTGGACGTGGCGCCCGAGGCATCTCCAGACGTGGCCTCGAGAACTCTGCTATCCTCTGTTGGTGCCAACTTGTCCTGGCGCAACCCCCCGCGTTATTGGGCTTAGAGCACATTCAGAGCTGTGGATCAGGTGCCACCCATCCTCCTCCTCTGTTGGTACCAACCTGTCCTGGCGTAACCCCCAGCGTTATTGGGCCTAGAGCTCATTCAGAGTTATGGATTAGGCGCCATCCATCCTCCTGCGTTAGTTGCGCATGGCTCTCCCCCTGTCGCATATTTGACCACTGTTGCCCAGGTAGCGGCTGCCTCCACCCTGCCGAACCCGTACTTTCCTCCAGCGCATCACAGCGGACATCTGTCCTTCGTCTATCTTCCGGGCGTGTGTTCTCTTCCGACGCAACATGTGCTTGGCGCTGCAGCGATCTCTGTCCAGGCGTGCCCTTGGGTTGGTGATGGGTCTCTTCGCGCTCCTGGAGAGTCGTCACGTCCCTTTGCGCCACCCAGTGGCAAAGCCCACCCTCCCGTGCTATTTTCTTCTGGCGCACCCAATACGCTAATTATTGGCGTCTACCTGCCAGAGGTCTCTCCCCCCCCCTCGTGCCTTCTACCCACCACCAGGTGGGCTCCGGCTCCTCCCAGCCGTAGAAGCTATTCCGCCACAAGTATAACTTCCTTCAACATGTGTCCAAGTATGAACATTGGATATACAAATATCATTTTGTCAATTATCAATATTCCAGAGATTGTTGACCCAAACTGGATCACAGTCAACCAAATATTGATAACTTAACAGTATTATACTTGTCATCATTCAATATGATACATCAAGTCAGAACTCGATACAAGATGGACGTCGTCAAATCTCCTGCAGCATACTCATAGTCTGAGTATGTATCATTTTATCTTTATTGAGTCTAGAATGATGTAAGCTGACTTAACACTGAGTACTTTTGGCTTAGAACACTTATCCCTAAAACTACATCAAAGAATCCCAAGCTCCACCAAGCCAAACAAAGCCCAAAGGCCATTCTGCCACCTAGGAGGCAGAGTTCGGACCGAACTTTGCCCCCACACAGAGTTCGGGCCGAACTTTGTCCCCTAATTTCCAGGAGCTGATTTTTAGGGGTACCAATTTCTAGCTGGTACAACGGTCATATTTTTTAATTTTGAGGACAGAATTCTGGCCAAATTCTACCTTCCAGACTAGTATATATATAGGGCATAATTTCAACCATTTTCATTCATCTCTTCATCTCATCTTCTCTTCTCCTATAGCCTCATACAAGCCAAAATCTTCCCATCTACTAGCCAAGCTTCCTAAGCCTAAAAAGTGCTCAGTGCTATTCAGTTAGAAGTTTGTGCAAGAGTCAGATAAAGTTGCTTGGAAAATTCCAAGTGTCGCCCCAGCGATCTTTATAAGAAGTTGACGTGCTCTTCTGAGTAAAGACACGTAGTGTACGCTCTTTCACAAATAGTGGATTTCAATCCTGAGCTAGAGTTCTCATGCCTGGACTAGTCCTCCACGAGGGAAACCAGGTTAAAACTACTGTGCTTGCGTATGCTCTCTTGATCTTTATTATTTCCGCATTCAATTCTCTGATTATATTCTATTTGTGATAGTAAACTTTATTTGGATATTTCCGACACAAACTATATTCACCCTCTAGAGTTGCCTACACGTTCTTCAATTGGTATCAGAGCAAGGACTCTATTATTAGGTTTAACATCCTTAGAGTAGATCCTTGTTTATTTGTGTATGGTATCATATTCCTCCTTCTCAGATAAAGAGGGTTTTACTTCTAGTAGCATGGACAATCATGTTTCTTCTAAATGCAAGAAATGCTCTAAGTGGAAAGCTATGGCTAAACAATCCTTAGAGATTCTTGAGGACTTTCATTCTACAAATGAAGAACTTTCAGAAAAGGTCATTCATTTAGAAGAATCTAATGAGTTTTTGGGAAATGAAAACAATGATTTATTATGTAGACTTGACTCTCAAAACTCATCTTGTGTTTCTTTAAAGATTTTGAATGATTCTTTAATTTTGAAAATCAAATCTCTTTCCTCATCAATAGAAGATCTTAAAAAGCAAGCACATGAGCTAAATCATTTGTATGATTCTTCTATTTACTCTTTAAAGAAACAAAATGATGATTTTATTTCTAGAATTGCTTTATTTGAAAAAAAGAATTATGCTTTAAATGCTAAATTTGATTATCTTACTTGTTTGTATAATAATTTGCTATTAGAACAGGATATTCTTAAGACCAAATGTCACGCCCCATAACCAGAATACTGGAGAGCGGGGACAGACACAGCCAGCTACATACATTGAAGGATAATCTACCTCGATATACGGTCACGGCTGTCTAGATGCATGAGGGTTTATCTACAAGCCAACAGTCTCTTATGGTCCTGAACAAGCCTGGTGTCTCAATCTCAAGCAAGTAAGTAAATGTTACAAGATGTTAGATCATCAGACATAAAAAGTAAGGCATCCCAAATATTACATATTCAGATGATCATGAAGCTAGTCATACAAAATGTGAAGACTAGCAAGAGTTTCAGTCATACATGATCAACCCTAGGATTTGTCAATCATGTTACAGCCCGTAGGCAGACAGTAAGTAAAGTTGCAAACGAGCTAACACTTGCTCAGCGGCTAAACGCCTCAAAAGAATATTTTTACAAGAGAGTAGAAGAGCAAAATAATAACCCACTCGTTGCCAGGGTTGTGCCTAGTGGTCACCATCTGGCTGGAAGGCTAGAGGATCCTCGAGTCCTACTCCGAAATTTGGCCATACAAAACCAGCTGGGTCAGACCCCAGAAAGAGAAAGTGCCACAAGGGAGGCTTCACTTAAGAACTAAAACCAGCATATTAGCACATGGGAACACAAATGGTAATAAAAGACATAAGTTAGAGAAAACAAGGTGATAAACGATAAGACAACTAAGGGACTATTCCGGTAGCCAAGTTACAACCCGTAAACCAAATAAGGACCCGGGTTGTAACCCTTCACCTGAACAGAGCTTAGTTTCCAACCAATTATCGACAAGAGTAAAGCATAAGCAAGCATGCGATGAAGTAATCATAGACTGGCATCGATTAGACAAGACTAGACTAGACTGCATCCATCATTCACGGCCAAGCAAAGAGTATGGCTTGATACTTTAACTAACTAGGGTTATCACAAGCCTAGTTACTAGCAAAATGCAATGAGATATTCCCGCAGTCACAAGCCCTGCAGCTATCCAGGTTATCCAGGCGAGGAGATTTATTAGAGTTACAAGAGTTATCAAGCTTACTGGTGTACTTTCAGTACTTATGTTTTCAAGAAGTTCCCCACATGACAGTGAGCTGAAAATGTGCCCTACTCGTCGACAGGCTACAAGTCCTTCTGGTGTGGCCGGGATAACGGGATCGCCGATAACTGGAAAATCTCTCTATATAAACTACTTGATCAATCTAGTCATTAACCTAGTCAGATTCATTATGAATCCCTGACCGTGGTAACCAGGAATTCATGTCCTAGACATGATGCAAGACAAGACAGGTAGCTTATACAGGCACAATCAAGAAAATCAACCACGGTGTCAAGACAAGAGTTACTTAGCAAGTCAGGATAGCTGTCGCAACAACGTTCAAGATTATCATGTCATGTCAGGTTACTAGTTAATTGTCAAGATTGCTTGTCAGGAGTGCGCCTCGACGGGCCACTATCAAAGTTATACATGCCATATCAAGTTTACTTGTTACTTATCAAGAGTGCGTCAAGCCAGGTTGTGCCAAGCTAGGTTGTGCTAAGCCTGGTTGTGCTAAGCTAGGTTGTGCCAAGCCAGGTTGTGCCAAGCTAGGTTGTGCCAAGCCAGGTTGTGCCAAGTCAGGTTATGCCAAGCTAGGTTGTGCCAAGCTAGGTTGCGGCAGTGTCAGGTTATGGCAGTGCCAGGTTGCGGCAGTGCCAGGTTGTGCGCAGTGCCAGGTTACGGCAGTGCCAGGTTGCGGCAGTGCCAGGTTGAGTGCAGTGCCAGGTTGCGGCAGTGCCAGGTTGCACGCAGTACCAGGTTGCGGCAGTGCCAGGTTGCACGCAGTGCCAGGTTACGGCAGTGCCAGGTTGCGCACAGTGCCAGGTTACGGCAGTGCCTGGTTGCAGCAGTGCCAGGTTACGGTAGTGCCAGGTTGCGACAGTGCCAGGTTGCGCGCAGACTGTTCATCTTCTCCAACCAGCTAGGTTGTGGTAGTACCAGGTTACGGTAGTGCCAGGTTGCGCGCAGACTGTTCATCTTCTCCAACCAGCATAAAAATGCTTGGTTGAACCCATGAACTTCAAATTGTAGGACCGATTGTAGGAACGAGTTGTAAAGCACAATACTCTAGATGGGGGTGAATAGAGTAGGCAGCGAAAATTAACTATTTAAAAAGTGTTAGCAACAAGATCACAGAATATATATCACAGATATGTAAATGAAAAGTAGAGAGTAGAGAGCAAACGCAAACACAAGGATGTATACTGGTTTTCCTCTTGTAAGGACTAGTCCAGTCGGAAGAACTCTAGCTTCCAGTTGAATCCACTATGGAAAATCACCACAAGTTTTCATCCGAAGTTCTTGCAACTTCTACAACGCGAGCTTTGATCCAAAGTACTCGACCAACTTCAATTGTGAAGTGTCTATTTTCAATCAAGCCTCTGATTACAACCGCTCTTGAAACTTCTATACCGTACCGCACTGGCAAATCGAATAGAGGATTGTAACTGGCTTGGGATTTGAAAATGAATAGCTCAGAATACTTTGGAAGAAGTAGTAGGCTTATAGAGAAGAGATATGAAAGTGAAGGAGTGAATTGAAATGATCGAAATCCTTCTCTATTTATAGTTTTTCCAAATGTAGAATTCTGACAGAATTCAGGCAGAATTCGGACAGAACTCGATGAGAAAATCTTGTTGGGATCCGTAACTGCAGGAAGACCAAGTTTAAAAAGCAACGTTCACTAACCGAACTCTGGCCGAATTCGGGCCGAGTTCTGCTAGGGTTCTGTTAGGTTTTTGCAAACTGGTTTTTGGGCTTTTTGAAAAGTCAGGCAGTTAGGAAGTAGTTTGGGCTTTTGTAAGTGGGCTTGTTTTCAAAATAAAATGGTATTTTGAAAACGTTTCTTGGGTAGCCTATTTGCCAGTACGATGCAGTGTACATCGTATTCCTAGACTCAATAAATATGAAAAATACATTGATGAAATAGAAAAACCAAGAACCCTTTGATGACGCCTTTCTTCAGATATTTGAGCAGACTTGAAGATGCCTTTTTCACTTGACGGCGGTCGTCCAAAGATAAACAGATCTTTTTCACTTGAAGTAGCCTATTTGCCTTTTTCCCCTCGACCCCTGTCCGCTGACCGGGCAGCGGAACCCCCGATGCGAGGCCCCGGATAGGTCGTTAGGCGGTTCAGAGAAATCTTCTTGTATGACGTCGTCTTTGGCCCATCAATAATTCTTCATTGCATATGTCCTGGTTTGATCATGTTTGATCATGCTTACAGCATGTCTACAAAATACATGTTAGGCAAACAAAACAACATGATACAAGCATAGCAATATGATATAGAACATTTAGGACAATGCTAACATTAGGACAATGCTAAGTTTAAGTAGCAACATGATAGTGATTACATGAATATTAGTGATGTTATTATATTAAACTTAATTGATTAGCCATATTCAAAAAATATGATATAATCATTGGGCTAACAATCTCCCTCTTTTTGATTATGGCAAATCATTTAAGTTTAATATATATACAATAGATGCATGTATCACTAATAAACACATAATACCAGAATAGTGTGTGCTCTTAAACTTATTTCTCACTTAAACTTATTTCTCCCCCTTTGACATGATCAAAAAAATAAGCTCCCCCGTAAAAATGAACTCAAGCATAAGTAAATAAGGAAAGCAAAAATAATCATGATCAAGGATTAGGAGAACAGTATAACGACAAGTGTAAAAAATTTCATAACTAAAGAATAAAAACGTGTCAACACAGTAAAGTTGGTAAAAACAAATCAATCAATAAATAGTATACCAACTAGAAATCCAAAAATGATTTCAAAACACATTTCGTTCATCATATTGTGTTTTGAAATAGACCAAAAAAAATATCAATATAGTAAAAATCAATCATTGGTCATAAATAAATCATGAGGAATAGAAATTCGCAGATCTAGTATATATATAAAATATATATATATATATATATATAATAAGAAGTTTAACAATGATCAAAAGAAAAAAAGATTCATAATTTGCCCATACAAATTTGTAAATCAATTCCATAAAGAGTATAATCATTAAAAAGAGATCAAAATAAGTATACTAGAATCTATGCAAAATCTATGCCAAAGTCCATGCATTTGAATTCAATTACCATAGCATGATATATGAATATCAATTTGATAAACATGAAGGTAATGAAGACAAAATATTTGAGAAGGAAAAATTCAGTCGACTTGAATGCTCCCCCACAAAGTATGATCAGTCTAAATATAGATAGTCATGAACTTTGAGATAAAATCTCAATAGGAAATGCTAAAATTAATTTTAAAATCAATCAAATAAGGATAATTAGATATATATTTGGCAAGATAATTTTTAGAAACTCAAATGAGAGAATTAAAAATAAATAATAATAATCATATATTCTCTCATCTAATACAAATCCAAAAATCATGAACAACTCAACAAGATATTTAACGTAAAAGAATATATGTCCATGATGAACTAGTTATACCACATATTAAGGGCATAAAATAATTGAAACAATTAATTTGCTCCCCCTTAAAATATGCGTATATAGTTCAAAAATAATTTATATGCATAAAATAGATAAAATAAATAATCACAAGATCTAAGGGATATCCAAGATTAAATGCATATAAAATTCCAAACTCAAAACAAATATCAAAGATTTTCAAAAACTGTCTTTAATAATAACATTTGAGTACCAGACAGATTCAATAAATCAAAAAGAAATCAAAAAGACTTTTTAAAATGTGGAATTTATTATGAAAAACTGTCTTAGTAAATGTTCGAATGCGTCCATTTAGTCCTCAGACTAAAAGCTGGCGATTCGAATCACGGAAACAATTTCAATAAAAAGAATTCATAAATCATAAATAAAATCCATTTTGAAAACATAACTAGATAAACGTCAAAGAAAAATACATTCTAGATATATGGCATGTCAAGGGGCTAATTAACTTGAAACAATTAACTGCTCCACCTTTACATGGCTATATCCAAAAATAATATTGACAAAATTTTAAAATAAAATTCAGAGACATATTTTCGGAAGTAGGAAACTAATTCAAAATATTAGGTCTTCTTATCAAAGTTCATTTCTTCCCTTTTAAAGCCTTAGCACGGTGTTCACCTGACAACCATAAGGTTTAAAGAAAGGAAACGCTTTGAGAGAGAGAGATTCAATTCAATATGCATGACTTCTCCCATGCAAAGAATTACTGTTGTAGACAGTAAGTAACTTAAATAAGAAGATAATAATATAAAGCTCAAAATCATTGAATATTACACAAGTTAAAGACGAAATCATAAGACCATAATATTCAATGAGTAGTCACGAATGCGAAAAACAATCATCTTTAGACAAAAGAAGCAATATCCATTAAATGAACATTTAAAAATAAAACAATCAAAAGATATTTCAAATTAGCATGATGAATAATCGTATAAGTCAAAAGATGACATAAATTGATCTATGCTATAGAATCTCACAATCGACAAGATAGATCAACATATGCTACCTTTTGTGAAAATATAAAAAGAGAATATTATCCATCAAATCTAAAATTCAAAATCTATCAGATAACCATTGCAACTGGATCTAAATAAACCTTTAGTTTATAAAGCGTTGATCAATCTTGGGTTAGCTGTAGAGGTACTGTCCCAGCTAACGGAGGTTCACTGGGGAACACTTAAGTACCGCTTCGCTTCGACCGTAGTCGTGGTGACAGACAGACCCTTTGTAGGCTTGTACCCAAAATAAATCTCTTCTTTAATAACTGACGATTTAAGAAGAATCAGTGCAATATGAATAAATTATATTCTATGGACTTAAAAAAAAATCGTAGAACAATGTAGCATACGGTATAAGATGTATGAATTACATTTATCCATATGTGCTACAAAATCATTGGGTAACAATAAAATATAAAATAATTGTAAATCAAAATGTAAGACCTAGATACGTTGATGTATTCAGGAACCTAGGGGACTGGGTTCAGTACCTTGGATCCAGAACTAGATAATAGTTGCATTTAGACCTTAATAAATCTTAAGTCTATAAAGTATTAATCACTTTGGGTTAGCTGTAGGGGCCGGTTCCCAGCTAGCGGTAGTCCGAAGACTAGTGCACCGTGTCGCTTCATGCTATTTACACCTGTATGGCAGAAGGACCCTTTCGGCTTATTCCCAAAATGATTTCTACTCTTAAGAACTTAGATTCAAAGGAATATATGCAGTATCATCGAACATCGTCGAAATCGAGAATCCCTAAAAGTAAATAAGTAAATACCCAAATAATGGTTTATCAAGATCGAGATATTAAAAATATCATGTATCCAAAATATCAACCAAAAAGCCAAGAAAAATATACATCATTAAAAGAGGCTTTGAGGAAGAAGCTGATAAAGATAAGAATATAAATTTGTAAATAAAAAAACAATAGCTTAAGTATGAGATAAGCACAAGTTTGAAACTATTTTATAAATAATATAATATAGAACTTGAACTTAACTCATATATCCCCATAAAGATATTTATACAAAAATATAAGAAACATATCGGCATTATATAAATAAAAATGAATTATTCATGTATCATTAACAAGCATAAAAAATTATCACAAGATCAAAAATATGCATAAATATGCTTTGTCAGACAAAGATTTAATTGATTCATAAGAAGTTAATCACAATAAAATATGAGAATCAATAGTGAAGTATATTATGCAAGCACAAGGTTAACATAAAAATAATGTATATACTTTTCAAGTAAACAAGAGACTTGTGCTAAACATACATACTCACAAAATACTGATCAAAGTAAATATGACATGTTAAAGACAAATCGGTAAGAAGTGGCCATTAAAAAAAATTAAAGACGAAGAGTCAAAAAAATATATTCACCAAAACAAAATTAAGCTCCTATGCATGCTTCAAGAATAAATATTAAGAGTAAAGAGCATACATAGACATATGTGTCACACTAATGGAAAGTGAGTAAAATACTGTATAGTATGAATTAAACATTTAAGCTAAACAGCTAGTCATGCTAGGATTATATCTCACATTGATTCAAACAATAAACAATTTAAAAGACATCAATGAGATCTAATAGAAAGAAATCAATAAAAACATGCTAAATATTAAAAACTATTTAGTAAGCATGTTACCGAAGTGGTTCTAGTGACCACACTTCTGTTGGTGCAATTGCATGGAAGATGACCTTTGTAGCTTTGCAATCACCAACATGTTCCATGGTTCTATTTGATATGAGAAGCTTCACCTGCAATATTCGGTGAAGACTTTGGTATCCAATACTTGGATCCACATTTGTTAGCTTTGGGAACCCATTTGCACAAGTTCATATCAACTAGTTTTCTAATCTGACAACGATTAGAAACGTGTCCATTCAAACCACAATAATGACAGAAAGAATTAACATTAGTACTATGTGCAGCAGTATGAGAATGTGCAGTAGTGTGATATGATGTGCGTGGACACTTGTAATAGAAAGCATGGTTATGTGAAGCTTTAGCTTTGCTTGCTTCCTTTCTAAAAGATCTGACATGTGCGACTTTGTGATGTGCTAAGTGTCTTGTGTTAGACTGAGTCGTAGGTTGTACTACCTGCTTTCCCAGTCTAATCTCTAACTTTTTAGAGTTAGCACAGATCTCATCATACTTAGCAGAAAGAGCATCAAATCTATATGAAGCAATAGAATAATTCTTCTTTTCTGATTCTAATTCCTCCTTAAGTTTAGCATTTTCTTGAGTGCTTTTCTCAATGCAATCAAGTGCCTCATGCAATCTAAACTTCAGTGTGGAAATCTCAGTAGAATTATCAGAAGTAGAAGTATCTCTAGCATCATTCAATAAGCAAGTAAGCTTTTCAATCTCACGCTTATAGAATAGAATATCCTTTCTAGCTTGCTTATACTTATCTAATACTTTCTTGTGTTCTTCTAACAGATCACTGAAAGCATCAGATAAATCATCATAAGAAAATTCACTCTCTTCAGAAAAAGAATTATTTTGTACCTCGTTAGATAATGCCATTGAGCATAAATTTGCAGCTTGATGAGGTCTCTCTTCTTCTTCTTCTTCAGAATCTGTTGCTTCGCTTTCACACCATATGCTCGTGCTAGTGTACTTGTGAGACGATGATCTTCCTTCATTTGATTGTTCGTAGTGACTCTCCTTTCTAGTAGTAGTACAATCTTCTTGGATGTGGTCTATCTTCTTGTAGTTGTCACATACAAGCTCTTCTTCATATAAGGGATTGTGTTGTACCATAAATCCCAATTCCATCATGCACATATTTGTATTATTATGGAGACTATCCTTCTCTCTGGAGTTACTAGCTTTGCTTTCATACCTACACTCATAAGTAGCTTTAAGAACTTTCCAAATTTTATGAGATGTTGTGCAAGTATTAATAAGATTAAATACATTTGTGTCTACAGCACAATAAAAGATATGCATAGCTTTTGTATCAAGGCTAGCTAACTTCTTCTCCTCCTCCGTGTAACTATAATAAGGCTTGTTGATTATTGAGGATGTGAGAATAGAAGTGATAGTAGGCTTTTTGTAGCCAATGACAACAATTGACCATAAGTCAAAATCTAAAGACTTCAAGTAGAAGCTCATCTGTGTCTTCCAATAGCCATAGTTTGTTCCATCAAATAGTGGGAGTCTATTTGAGGATTGCTCTTCAGTTGTGAAGTACATACTTGCCATATGTGATATAGTGATCTATGTAACAAATGACCATAACTTGGTCAAAATAACTCCAAATTAGGACTTTCACAGGTCATAATGGTGTAGAACGAAATTCTCTACAATATGGAACAACTAGTTTTTGAAAACAAGCAAGTTTGATAGATCAAAACCACAAAAAATAAAAATACATCAAACTTAGATCTACAAAAATCTACCCATAAAAATCAAAAACTCCAAGTTCTAAAGAGGCTTATAATCATGTAAAGAAGAGAATGGAACAATAAAACTTGAAATCCATCATAAAGTAAGTTGCACTTGCCTAGGGCTCTTGGGTGTAGGTGGAGAGGAGTAAATGAAGAAGATGGAGAAGTTATGAGAAATAAATGGATGAGAGAGAGAGGAGTTGACTTATATATTAAGTCCAAACCATCTCAAACCAAACCAAGCCAACATGTTGAACCAAACCAAAATAAACTAAGTCAAGATTAAACCAAGACTAGGCTAAGCAAAACAAGTCTAACTACGATCCACCTGACAAATGTCAAAAATCGTACACGTATAATAAAAATACGTATAACGGGAAAATGGGAGTGACAACTCTACCCACCTTAAAAGAATTCTGTCTTCGGAATTTAACCAAGAGGCTAGAGATGTCGGGGCAAGCTACACTAACCACAAGCAATCTATGACTAGCAATTAATCAAGCAATCATTCATGCAAGCAAGGAGTTAAGAGCATAAGGCATAAGGAAGATATTATACCTCATGAGTCAAACAGGTATGGATATCGCGATCGGATATCATCCTCACGTTTCCAAGTTGACTCACCTAAAGAGTGATGACCCCAAGCAACACGGACTAACTAAATAGTCTTGTTCTTGAGTACCTTCTCTCTTCGGTCCAATATGGATACGGGCCTTTCCTCATACGAAAGGTTGGTACCAACAACCCATTTCGAATGATCAAGGATATGGCTCAGATCTGGAATATACCATCGTAATTGGGATACATGGAATACGTCATGTACCTCACGTAACGACGGTGGGAGAGCGAGATGATAGGACACATCACCTACTCGTTCGAGAATGTTAAACGGCCCTATATACCTAGGACTAAGCTTTTCCCGTACGCCGAATCGAATGAAACTACGGGTAGGCGAGATCCTAAGGAATACGTGGTCGCCGATAGAAAACTTAAAAGGATGCCGATGAGAATCGGTCCAATGATGCTGACGATCTTGAGCAACTCGAAGATGATCTCTAACTTGTCTGACCACCTCGATAGTCCGAGTAACCATTTCTGGACCAAGCATCCGCCTCTCACCTACATCATCCCAGGCTAAAGGTGATTTGCACTTTCTGCCATACAGTACCTCAAACGGTGCCATACGGATACTGGCCTGGAAACTGTTATTGTAGGAGAACTCTACGAGATGAAGGTGATCTTTCTACGAATCACCGAAGTCGAGTGTACATGATCGTAACATATCTTTGAGAGTCTGAATCATACGTTCTGACTGACCATCTGTCTGCAGATGATATGCTGAATTAAACTTGAGACGAGTCCTCAAACTCTCTTGAAGACTCCGCCAAAAGTGCGATATGAATCTTGAATCTCTGTCTGATATGATACTAACTGGCACTCCATACAATCTGACTATCTGTCTGAGGTACATCTCTGCAAACTGATCCGTTGACTGGCCAATTCTGAAAGGGATAAAATGAGCTACCTTCGTGAGCCGGTCAACTATAACCCAGATAGCATCTCTCCCAGCTGGAGATTTAGGTAATCCAGTTACAAAATCCATGGTAATGTGCTCCCATTTCCATTCTGGGATCGGTAAAGGTTGATAAAGTCCGGCTGGTCTCTGATGTTCAGCTTTAACTTATTGGCAAACTAAACAACGAGAGACAAACCGAGCTATCTCCCTCTTCATGCCATTCCACCAGAAATGCTAACGGATATCACGATACATCTTCGTGCCACCAGGATGAATTGAATACTGCAAACTGTGAGCCTCTGCCATGATCTTCTGTCTGATATCACCGCTGGGTACACAAAGACTCCTTCCATGTCGGAGAGTACCGTCTTCGTGAATACATAACTCTGTTCTCCTTCCTGCTTCATATTTTGCCCTAAGCCTGTGAAGCTTAGAATCTGTTGATTGAGCTATCTTGATCCTCTCAACTATACTGGACTGAACTTGCATACTGGACATCAATGCCACATTGGTAGGAAGAAATACTTCTATTCCTATATTCTGAAGATCTGCTAATAACTCTGGCTGTGCTGTTAAAAAATAAGCTCCTACTCTTCTACTCAACGCATCTGCAACTACGTTGGCCTTTCCAGGATGATACTGTAAGTTGATGTCGTAATCCATAAGGAGCTCTAGCCATCTCCTCTGACGCATGTTAAGATCCTTCTGAGTAAACATATACTTAAGACTCTTATGGTCGGTAAAAATCTCCACCCGATCTCCATACAAGTAATGCCTCCACAACTTAAGTGCGAAGACCACCGCTGCTAACTCCAAGTCGTGGGTTAGATAATTCCTCTTATGATCACGAAGCTGATGTGACGCATAAGCTACTACCTTACTATACTGCATCAAGACACATCCCAATCCTCTGCCAGAAGCATCACAATAAACTAAAAATCCTCCAGTCCCATCTGGAAGCATGAGAATGGGATCCGTCATCAATCCTTGCTTCAACTTCTTGAATGAACTCTGACACTCTACTATCCAAGCAAACTGCATATCTTTGTGGGTCAACTGCGTCAATGGTGCCAAAATTCGAGCAAATTTGACACAAATCGTCGGTAATAGCCGGCTGTCACGACCCGCACCCTAGAGTAAGGGCACGAGACGTAGGTACGTCCAGCCTACGTCGCAGTGTCGGCGGTAGAATGCTGTCCTAGGTCACAACATCTAACAATATAAAGCTAAACAGTTTATACTCCCCGAATGGGGGTGACATAGCAGTAAATAAACTCAATCACAACTAAGGAAGAAGAAGCACGATATGATATAGAACTCAAAGAAAATACAGATGATCAAATAGTCTAAGATAACATCTCAGCAGATATCCAGAGTACAGGGTCTCAGCTACTGAATATGAAAGAATATACACAACCCAGATCTCAAAGACAGAAATAAAGTCTAACTACCAGTCTCAAGACAACATAAGTAAGATAAGGCCTAACTAAGCTAGTCTAGACAATAGGGGTAATATCATCAGCTAGAGCTGGGTCCTCCTGAGAGTCCAGCTCACAAGTGTCGTCTAGGGCTGTCCCGTAGAAGGTATCCACACAAGCCTCCTCCTCGTCCTCTGTAATATTTTCAACAGGTCCAGTCAGGACAGAAGCGAGCACAATACATCTCAACGGTTCATAGCAGGTTAGAAAATATAATCATGCAGTAAAGTAAGATACAGGAACTGAAGAAATACAGTATATAAACAGAGAGTGAACTGTAATAGAAATATCTACTATAAATAGAGAACTAACAGTGGCTAGTGAGTCAGAGTACAATATAGACATGTAAATGGCATAGGATAATTCTGATGAGACACTACGGAATGATTCTGATGAGATACTAGTTGGGTATTATTCACATGTCCACTTCTACTCTCCCCGTATCCCCAATCAATACACAAGGATCTAGCCAGGTTATATTATGATTCCATGCAATGGCCCCCGAAGGGTTGTGCATGGTAGTCCCATAAATGGGGATTCTAGGAAACCCAATAAATGGAAGGATTCAAGCAAGACTCTGTGATCATGAGAGTACATGTCACAAGTGATTCAATGAACCATGAAGCATAGTGGTACGCCACGTAAGTGAAACACACAGAACATGAAGTACCCGATGCTCCTAAAGGATAACATCTCAAGAAGGGATCCATATAGTACCAATCCGTGTGACTAACGTGACAGTATCAAGTAAAGTAATTTAAAGCAGAAAAATGATTCTAAACAGGATATGAAATGATCAGAGAATGTACTCGCCTGGTATCTGAGTGTCCGGATAAAATGTACTGTCCGAGGAGAGGTGTCTGGCTCCTAATCAGAACAACACAAGTCACAACAAGTCTAAAATGATAACAAGATACAATTCAATGCATTCTAAATGAATCTAGGTCAATCTAGGCCAAAGTCAACTCTTGGTCAACTCTGGTCAACCCTAGAAGTCAAACTAGGTCAACTATGGTCAAACTAGGTCTAACAAGTCTAAATTAGGTCAATCTAGTCTATATTAGTCTATACTAGGTTACACAAGCCTATACTAGCTAGTACACACCACTAAAAGGCTATGCAAACCTGTACCAAGCCTACACACATATTCATATAGGCTAAGCCATTACACTATCTACATTATCTATAGGCAAAATGCCATATCCAATTCGCATTACCCAATCACATGCATATTTTACATTAGGCTATATATATATACATATATTCACTCACATACCATTATTTATATACCCACATAAAGTATATATGTAATATACATACACATTTAGATAAAGGGAAAAACTAGGCATATGTGTGTGTGTATAAGGTGTCATGTATATGGAATGTGTATATGAGAATGTGAGAGATAGGAAATTAGCTATTTGGTGTTCATGTGTGTAGTGTCATGTGACAGGAATACTGGACTATAGTGTGAGTGAAAAACAGTGCAATGTGAGTGAAAAATCAGTGTATAACTATGTGTGGCTATGTGTTTAGTGAATAAGTGTGAATAAGGACATCAGTTTTCAGTTTGTGTGTGATATGGTGTTTAGTGTGTGAGTAGTGTGTGTGTGTGTGTGTTTGAGAGTAGCAAATGTGTGTGGATGCTTGTGTGTGTGAGAGTGTGTTAGAGGGTGAGTGTGTGTAAAAGCATGGCAAGGGTTTCTCAGATTTTTGACTGTCATGTGTGTGCCAGTGCAGAATTTGCAAATCAGTGAGGAAAATAGGAAATAGACAGTGAGTGAGAAGGAAGGGAAAGGAAACAATTTACTCCTTTATAACAGTTTTCAGTTCAATATATATTCAAGTCCTCATTTAGAAATCAATCATCAACCAAACAACCCCAAATTCAACCCATAGCTAGATTACAAGTAGGAGAACTATATTAGGGCTTTAAACCAATATTAACAGCAATTAAAAGGGTAAAATAGACTGCCAAAGTTCAATTTGTAAAACTGGAAAAATACAGGAAATGGCATGTATCAGGAATTTAGGGGAAGTAGGGAATTAATGGTTTAAATCATTCTAAAAATATAAATTTAATGGTTGGTAATTATCATATAGGGTGTGTACATGTCATAGGAAGTGTCTTGTGTTCACCACATTGAGACACGGCGTGTCCACACGAATAAAACCATTTCCAGTGCACAGGACACTGCACAGCAGTGCACTGTCTCGTGCACAAGTGCACCTAGGTCTAGGACACGACATAGGTGTCCAAGTGTCTCGTGGTCGTGTCCCTAGGTTCGCCAAGTGTCAGGCTATGACTGTGTCACCCTGACTCGTGTCGACGTGCCGCCGTGTCGTGTCAAAACACGCGTATCCGAACCCAAAATTCACGTGAACTGTGTCAGTATAAACCCTAGTGCGATGGTGATTTCTCCCTCGACACGCCACGTGGTCATCTGAAACTTGACACGTGGCGTGTCAGTCACTGCCCCAAGGCGTGTGTCGAGTTTTACGTGTCCTCGTGTCCTAACGAGTGAGCAATCTGCCCCGAGTAGCAGGACACGCGCACTGCTCGCGCGCGTGTGTGCACCCGCATGTGCACGTGTCCAATCCGACACGATACGACACCAAATCACTCCCAGTCAATCAGGAACATGTAAGCCACATCAAAACAACAATTTTATTCAATTACTTTTCCAAAACCAAATCGAAATGCCCATTGGGACTATTTCATCAAACACCCAAAACCCATGGCTGATACGTGTCCAAATGGGACACGAATAGGACACGAAATCCTACAGAAATCTAGGGTTAGCTAGGGGACCCTTAGATCTAGGTCTATATGCAATAAAATCAGCATCTAACAAAGAGTTTTAGTGATTTACCTAATGGTGTCCAAATGCAAGAAAAGCTTCCAATGGAGGGGTTCTCCTTGCTAGCAAACTTCTTCAAATTGCTCACAAACTGAGATTAAACACCATAAACAGCAAGTATTCCTAAATTAGAACCTATTACAATTTGTTTGGGTGGAAAAGGAATTGAAATGGATTATCTAGGAATTAATAAAATGGAGACTTACCTCTTTCTAAAACCTGAGAAATTCTAAGGAGGCTAGCCCTAATTTCTAGGAGACTATTTATAGGGTAGGAAATCCCTATGCTAGTGGCCGGCCACTATTAAATTAGGGTGAGGGTTTGGCTAATGGCTAATGGGTTGGGCTTAGGGCTAAGTTGTTAATCAATGGTTCAAAACCATAAGTCATGGCTTATGACTTAACTATTCCAACTTGAGTTTAATGACTAAACCATAGGTAACTTTAGTCTAACTAGAGTTGCATGACCTAACCAAGTCCAACACAACTAGGGTTAGCTTCTAGGTTAGCCTACCAAGGTCAAAGCTAGTCAAAGTCAACATAGTCAACCATCATCCAAATAATTCCTAAAAATTTTCATAAATTCAAATAAATTATAATAAATTCAAATAACCTTAAAAATGACAAAAATACCCTCAAACTAGAAATGTGGTAGATGAAACACCCTAATCCCAAGTCATGATTTTAAATAGATTAAAAATGATTAAAATCACCAAAAATTATAATATGAAATAAATATCAATAAATACTAATTATAATTACAAAATTTCAAATTACCCTCATCTGGAAAACTGGGTGTTACAATCCTACCCACCTTATAAAAATTTCGTCCTCGAAATTAAGATGATCGCACCCCCTTCTAGGTCAAACATAGTCAAGGGTCAATCACTAGTCAATTTTCTCACACATCCTAGTACTTGGTCATTCGCTGTGGTCAACTTCTTAGGATTTTACCTATGCTAGCTACCTAATTGTGGCAACCAAATTTAGCAAAAAGAGAAACCTATATAGGCTAGCTCTTACTTCCCAGTCCTATCAAGGCTGATACTATAAATCTCATAAGCTATAGGTTTATAAACACGCATTCCCCACATCAAGGACTAACCTATATATATATATCCACAGTTGATACTAATGGGGGTAACATCCCTATTTCCCGACAATCAAGGTCCTAAGAATTTTATCTAAACCATGCAATTTGAAGGAATAGCATACAGGGTCAGGGCATACTGTAGCAGTTGGAAGTCTCACCCAGGTGCTCGCACTGGTCATTCTAGGTCAAAACAGTACTATGGTATCAACACACAAGCAATCTAGGGTGTCCTAATTGGGAAGGTAAGGGAACAACAACCATCAAGGTTGTAAGGGTTGTCTACTATCCTATATAAAAATTAGTCATTAACAAACAACTGAGAAATTATTAAAAGGTTACTATTCCTGTAGCTTCCCTTCCCGAAATTTTTGGAATATTATTATTATTATTATTATTTATTATGATTGTTATTTAATATTATTATTTTATTGGTTATATTATTTATTGTCAAATAAATATAATGTATATGTGTATGTGTATATAAATATATACGATGTACGTGTATATTTGTATGTATATACGTAAATATCTTATATTATAATATATATATATATATAATATATATAATATAATATATATTATATATATATATATATTATATAAGTGCTTCTATATATATATAAATATACATAATAGTCTATGTGTGTGTGTATATACATATATAAATATATGTATATATATACAAATAAATACGTATATATATACGTGTCTGTGTATATATAAATACATATCATAGGGTGTATATAGCTATATATATATATATATCGTATATATATTGTATATGTATTGTGTATGTATTGTACATATATATATTATATATATATAGATTAATAAAAAGAAAAAAAAAAGTATAAGAGAAAGAAATAGCAGCCAAGAGCCAGGCCTAGACCAGCTGAGCTCGGGCTCGAGCCAGGCCCGGCCCATGACAGCTGCGGCTAAAACCCAACAGTACACCTCACTTCATTTGGTAACATACAACTCGGCCAACTATGTAGAGCCATTATACAAAACTATTGATTGAGCAAGAAATAAATAAATAAATAAAAAACCAACGAAAAAGAAAACCCACAAGCACTAAGCTTTCCCAGCCAAGCCCAAGCCCACCCGAACTCACACGCCTGTGTTCCCAGGTCAGGCCGACCCGAGTATGTACACAACAGAGCTATATATAATTGTATATATGCAGAGAGAGCGGAAGAGAAGAATTCGATTGATTGAAACCCTAACACAACTCCTCCAACCACTTCGCCGCGACCATCCCCTCACCCAGGCGCAGCCCTACGCACGCGCGCGCCGCCGCGCGCGGCCAAGGTCGCTGGAACAGCGCGCGCTCAGGCGCACACGTGAGTCGAAGCAACAGCAGTAACGGCAACGCCGAGCCAACTTCGCCGTGGCGGTTCTTCCTCCACAGATCATCGTTTCTCGGAACGATTGTGCTGGTACAATCCCAACCCTACCCCCTTTGAATTCCTCCATATAATTTTATTTGGTTCGCGGTATATGCATCGCACATCGAGCCCAAAGACGGGGCGAAAGTCTGTCCTAAAACAGAACAGTTGTTTGGGTTTAAACACTGTTTTGGAAGGCGAATTCCCGTCAGTCTGTCGACAATTTTAGGAAATTATTTAAGAATAGTCCTAGAGAACCTATACGGCTCTGCAACCCACTTCGCAGAAGTCAAAGTGATTGACTGAGCGTCGAGAAATCGACGTCTAAAAATGACCAAAAACCTGTTTTTCAAAGCCTTAGAAAATAGAAAATCACTCCGATACCACGTTCGTCCCACCATTCCGGGCGACGTAGTCGTGCACCGAAAGTATCGAAAGCTGCATAACAGCTTCGTGGTCGTGTGGGCTTTGACGGAATTCAAATTGGTCGCGTGTGCGCGACGAATTTGACGCGTATCCGTCGAAATCGCCCCGTATCCGTCCAATGCAAATTCAGTCATAACTTTGTGCACGCTCGTCAGATCGAGACGAAACTTGTGCCAACAGAACCGTATCATTTTTTGGTCCTGTATGCCAAGTTTGGTCCGATTCTGAGACCGTTGATAAAATCGTCGTTTTGCGGGCCCCACGGTCCCACTCAACGAGCGATTTTGTGCACGGCCCGCCGGAATCCAACTTTGGACATACGGTTGGGTTCGTATCGGAAAACTGGATCCGTAAACATATAGTTTGACGACTTTAGAGACCGTTGACTTTGGCACGCTTTTCGGTGCAAAGCGGGTCCAACGGCGGACATCGTTTTTGCCCGAAATTATCGTTTTGCCCCTGTGTGCAGAATTGGACTTAAGGACAGGCAATCCTAGCTAATTGGACTATTCTGAGATCATTGGTATTGTCTATTTCAGCTTCCGGGGACTGTTGTACGGGTTTTGACTATTGTGGCATATTGAGTGATTTGGATCATCGGTTTCACCAGCACAGGACCACAGGCGAGTACAGTTTATTGTCTGCATTTCGATATTGATCTTTACTATATTTCATTGATTAGTCATTGGTTATGTGATTTTTATACTCTATTATAAATTGTTGAGTCGGGAATGAGAAGTACCAAGGATGTGTGATCAGACCGTAGACATTGTAGATATCGTAGACATTGTAGATATCGTAGACATTGTAGATATCATAGACATTGTAGATCTCGTAGACATTGTTTATTTTTATGCAGTAGACCTCGTAAACATTGTTTAATTTATGCAGTAGATCTCGTAGACATTGTTTATTTTATGCAGTAGACATCGTAGACAGTGTTTATATTCTGCAAGTAGATATCGTAGACCGTGCGGTGTAGCACCCCAGACCGATCACATGTCAAAGGTACTTCTAACGGTGGAAAGTATATTGGTCTATTTATTACTATTGATTTTCTCACGGCTTTACTGTCATTTTCAAAACTCATGATTAATGCCTAACCTTTGTTTTATAGTCATTTTCTTTATTTGAAATTGCATTCAGTGAATTGTGCTCGTTCCATTCCTGACTGGAAATCAACATTTTCAGGTTAGCCGTGGATTCACTTAGCTTGGGGAGTGACGGGGTACTTGCAGACGAAAGCCTAGTGACCAGCTAGATAGATGAATTGTAGTCATTCCATATGTGTACAAGTTTATATTTTTCTACAAATGTAAAACTTGTGATCTTTGTAAATTAAATTAATCTTGTGAATGAGTATTATTTGTGATTTTAGATCTTCATGGCCGTGACAGCGTACTACCGCCGACACTGCGGCGTAGGCTGGCTTGGACACATCTCGTATCCGTTTTAAAAAAAACGGGTGCGGGTCGTGACAAGTTTTGTGGTGGCCCATGCAGGTCTGTCTTCGCAAATAATACGAACTCGTGATAGTACTTAAGTTAGTCGTACTATTGCGAGCCTGTGACTTCGAAATGCTCATTCACATTTAAGGATTAATTTAATTTAAGAGAATGACTAGGACTAGAAGTCCCTTATACAAATTTACCGATGGGTAGTCTAGGCCATGCAATTTAGATGAGGAGTTATTAATTTTGATAGTTGTCAGATTTCCATAGGTACACTATTACCACTTGATGGGACGATATGATCCAATGTGGATAGATTATTCACTTGGAGTGGCAGAGCTTCCTAGAAGTAATGATCTAACCTAGATGAATTGTTCAATTCCTTCTATTTGCCTCTTTCGATATCATCATCACATTTTAGTCCGAATTGCCTATGTATTTCCTACTTTGCCCTAAAAATTATTATTTTTATATAGCTTCTGATTCTGTTATCCATATTCGAAACTCGAGTTAGTTTCGAACCAAGTTTTTCCTCAATGGTTTGGATGCACATGAAATAGATATTAGAATGGTTGTATTTCTTTTATCTTCATTCCTCCCTGTTCAATATTTTATTGTAAGGTTGCGATTGATAGATACTTATGTTTTATTTCATAGTCAACTTGTTTGAATCTATAGAAGCCCATGAAGTTTTACAGATATAGTTAAAAGAATGTTAGTTGACTCATAATGGCAGGACAGCAGCACACTATCGCCGTTTATTTGAATTATGGACTCACTGCAGCCAGCAGTGCACTGGTGAGACACGACCCTAGAGTTAAAATTTTTAAGGAAATTATAGGTTGTAGAATATCCCTAAAAACTATGGCTAGTGGTCCTCCCTGATCATAGTCACTCGGGTGTCGAGATAAGGTAGAGTATATGATAGCATATCACATCTGAATCACAGAACCAAGGGTTTACCACAGCCCAAGTATACGGTGAAGCATAATCCTCGGTGAAATGATTTCAGACGTAATTACAAGTTTAGGGTACTATAGAGGATAGGACCGTGCCATGTACGTCCCATAAGATATAAAGCCAATAGTAGTGGAAGTTGTAAGTTTGGTAGTATGTCTCCCGACCTAGCACTCCGTATGATCCCGTGATCTATAGATGAGGAAATTGACTGACACTAATAGGTTACCTAGAATATAGAATTCAGAAGTCCATAAACCATTAGTCGACCAAGGCCTTAAGGGTAAGATGATAGTGGGATGTCTATAGAAGCAAGACACCAGGTAAGTTTTGATTCTCTCTAAACTCGAACTACTTGTGCCTCTTTTCAAAAATCTCGCGTACTTGTATCTTGACTATCTTGACCAACGATGCTATTACAGCCTAGTTTTTGCAAGCTTACTCTTTATCGAGCTTGATTCGAGGCATATGTTTAGTGGGGACGCCTGCTAACTTATTGTCTAATCAGAATCAGTGTATTATGGTCTGATCAACCATGATGCATTTGGTTCGCACTTTATTTAATTATCCTACGTGGATTGAGATGTAGATGTCTCTAGGGTCTCATCCACGACTGCTTTGACAATTCCTCTTGAATTACACATTCGCCTTTGAATCACGTAATTGTATTCGGTGACATCTCTCTCTTGAACTCCTTATTATTTTGTCTTCCACCGATTAGAAAGACGAAAGCTCGTAATTGATAGATAGATACAGAGTATTCCCATGGCTATTATAGTTGTATATGCAAGTGTAGCTACCAACGGCCAGCTCTGTAACTAGAACCTTGCCTTGAGTTATTCGTCCTTCCTTCGACACTAAACCTACTATCTTGATCTTCTAGTCATTGGAGTCCGAGAATGATTAGGGTTTTACCCTTAGTCGAAATGCCTACCTAGGAGACAACCTATTCTTTAGAGACCAAAGGTTGCGAGTCTCTAATTATTTGCTGGAAGCTTGCCTTAACTAGCAACCCTTAAGCTATTGAACCAACCCTTCCTCGACCGAAGCCCCCAGTTAGACATGAGATGAGTGGACAATAGGGTAATCATTTACCGTGACACTCCTCCCGAGATTGGTTTCCAACAAATATTACTCTAGTTATGTAAATGTTTGATATTAAGACCTAACTAGTGTTGGAACACCACAGTCACTTGTTTAGCTAATACCATAGATTAAATACCCTGTCAAATTGTGATATACCAGTTGTCAACAACAACGCATGATCACTACAGCCCATACCACTAGAACCCTTATGACAATAGTCTGACAGGTTTGACACAACTAGAGATTCACGACTCAGTTGTTAGAAATCTCTTCATAGGACATGCCTTGGAGCTGGTTACCCTGTCGATAACTCTTGTACACTATGGATGGGTATCTTCCTCTATGTTATCGACCATGTGTTATTGCACACACTCGTTTTCCATTTATTGAGGGACGATCCTTGACTTGACTTAGATCTACCGTATTCCGTTACGCCGTGCCTTATCCTTTATTAACAAGAGCCGAGGTACAATATCTGGACATTGAAATTTTTCTGACCACATCATTCCTAAAACCATATCCTAGTTTCTAAGGTGGGTAGACTGTAAGCCTCCTAAAATTTTTGGGAGTATATGAAGATTACCGATTGACTAGAATGATTTTCCACTGGGGTGATGATTAGTGCCCTTGGACTCCCACTTTTCAATTAGATCATTTTGTGTCCCCGGCCGTGTCATTAATATTCGGAGCACGAGACCAGTTGTTACCTTCCAACAAATTCATATGTAAGGTCTAGACGAGTCCACCTTCATCTAGGTATATCATGTCCCACTCAAACACGTCCCCTTGTACTCTATTTTTATGGTACGACTTTCAGGTAGAAAGGACTAACTATAACCCTTACCATGGTACCGGTAAACTTCTCGATTATGATTAGGGACTCAACTTCGACTCGAAACCTTCAACCCAATATATGTTTGTGATCGACTCGAGCCCACTGCGCATATGTCACTAGTGTGCCACTCAATGGTGTCTTCTCGTGCCACTTAAACACAGAAGTCAAGGAAGGTGCACCTTTAGGGCTTAGAGAACCTATTTAACCAACCTGACTGTCCAACTAGCTCAACCACTTGGATTGAAACCTATTCTAGGTTACCCTAAACTAGTAGACATAGTTTTATCTTGAGATCTTGTTCAGTCCTTATAGATTGAAGTCCAAGGTTCATCCAACCGACGACTGATGCCAATTGGGGAACCCATTAAGACCCAGTAATACCCATTCATGCGTACCACCATAAGTTGTACTATAAAATCGAACTTTCTGAAATAGGTACCTATACCCATTATGTTGTCTTCCTTTCTTAGAATGTGAAGTCATTCGTAACCCTTCCCATCTACCTGGAAGTCGCGATGCAACTTTGTATTGTATTTATATTCTTTGCTCGTGCATTTAAATAACCACAGAATATATCGCAATCTTGATTTCTCAAATTCTGTTCTATCATGAAATCGTGCTTAGTTTTAATTTTGAGAACGGGACTTTCGTAGTGCATAGGTTGCAAGCCTCTCTAAGAAACGAAGGGTGCTTCGACTAAGCAAGTGACTGGACTAGAGTAGCCCAATCTAGCAAAATAGGTCAATGGCTCATAAACTTTCTTTCAGTCTGTATCATTGGATACTCTCTACCGCTCTAGGAACTTCTTATTCGCCTTTGATTATTTTTTCCTTATCTTCCTGTCCTTCCCATTGTAGGGTGATGAATGGTCATGCTTATTAGAATTTACCAATATTTCTTAGCTACTTGTGTAAATTTGTTGCTTGCTAGATTTTGGGTTGTTTGATAGATGGAAGAGGATTATAGAGGCCAATAATAATAGATATCTATTTGTGGCAATTTTAGCAAGTAGTAGGAAGATTATAAAGTTTTAGCGACATAGCGTTGAGGGTAGTGTGACCAAAGGTGGGTAGAAGTCCTCAAGGATTTGTAGTTACAAAATGGCTAGGAGGAGGATATAAATTAGTTCGAGGAATTAAAATTTAAGGAGATTAAGGTTCAGGTAAACTTCTTATTGTAAGGAATAGTTATGGATTAGAATTTCGAGGACGAAATTATTTTTAAGGTGGGTAGATTTATAGCTCCCCTTCCCGAAATTTTTGGAATATTATTATTATTATTATTTATTATGATTGTTATTTAATATTATTATTTATTGGTTATATTATTTATTGTCAAATAAATATAATGTATATGTGTATGTGTATA
This sequence comes from Iris pallida, assembly GCA_029216955.1. Taxonomy (NCBI): domain Eukaryota; kingdom Viridiplantae; phylum Streptophyta; class Magnoliopsida; order Asparagales; family Iridaceae; genus Iris; species Iris pallida. The sequence goes on from JANAVB010024400.1 coordinate 7,591,043, forward strand.
AATATATACGATGTACGTGTATATTTGTATGTATATATACGTAAATATCTTATATTATAATATATATATATATATATTATATAAGTGATTCTATATATATATAAATATACATAATAGTCCATGTGTGTGTGTATATACATATATAAATAGTATATATAAGTATACAAATAAATACGTATATATATACGTGTCTGTGTATATATAAATACATATCATAGGGTGTATATATAGCTATCTATATATATATATCGTATATATTTTATATGTATTGTGTATGTATTGTACATATATATATATTATATATATATAGATTAATAAAAAGAAAAGAAAAAAAAGTATAAGAGAAAAAATAGTAGCCAAGAGCCAGGCCTAGACCAGCTGAGCTCGGGCTCGAGCCAGGCCCGGCCCATGATAGCTGCGGCTAAAACCCAACAGCACACCTTACTTCATTTGGTCACATACAACTCGGCCAACTATGTAGAGCCATTATACAAAACTATTGATTGAGCAAGAAATAAATAAAAAATAAAAAAACCAACGAAAAAGAAAACCCAAGCACTAAGCTTTCCCAGCCAAGCCCGCCCACCCGAACTCACACGCCTGTGTTCCCAGGTCAGGCCGACCCGAGTATGTACACAACAGAGCTATATATATAATTGTATATATGCAGAGAGAGCGGAAGAGAAGAATTCGATTGATCGAAACCCTAACACAACTCCTCCAACCACTTCGCCGCCCATCCCCTCACCCAGGCGCAGCCCTACGCACGCGCGCGCGCCGCCGCGCGCGTCCAAGGTCGCTGGAATAGCGCGCGCTCAGGCGCACACATGAGTCGCAACAGCAGTAACGGCAACGCCGAGCCAACTTCATCGTGGCGGTTCTTCCTCCACAGATCATCGTTTCTCGGAACGATTGCGCTGGTACAATCCCAACCCTACCCTCTTTGAATTCCTCTATATAATTTTATTTGGTTCGCGGTATATGCATCGCACATCGAGCCCAAAGACGGGGCGAAAGTCTGTCCTAAAACAGAACAGTTGTTTGGGTTTAAACACTGTTTTGGAAGGCGAATTCCCGTCAGTCTGTCGACAGTTTTGGGAAATTATTTAAGAACAGTCCTAGAGAACCTATACGGCTCTGCAACCCACTTTGCAGAAGTCAAAGTGATTGACTGAGCGTCGAGAAATCGACGTCTAAAAATGACCAAAAACCTGTTTTTCAAAACCTTAGAAAATAGAAAATCACTCCGATACCACGTCCGTCCCGCCATTCCGGGCGACGTAGTCGTGCACCGAAAGTATCGAAAGCTGCGTAACAGCTTCGTGGTCGTGTGGGCTTTGACGGAATTCAAATTGGTCGCGTGTGCGCGACGAATTCGACGCGTATCCGTCGAAATCGTTCCGTATCCGTCCAATGCAAATTCAGTCATAACTTTGTGCACGCTCGTCAGATCGAGACAAAACTTGCGCCAACAGAACCGTATCATTTTTCTGGTCCTGTATGCCAAGTTTGGTCCGATTCTGAGACCGTTGATAAAATCGTCGTTTTGTGGGCCCCACGGTCCCACTCAACGAGCGATTTTGTGCACGGCCCGCCGGAATCCAACATTGGACATACGGTTGGGATCGTATCGGAAAACTAGATCCGTAAACATATAGTTTGACGACTTTAGAGACCGTTGACTTTGGCACGCTTTTCGGTGCAAAGTGGGTCCAATGGCGGATATCGTTTTTGTCCGAAATTACCGTTTTGCCCCTGTGTCCAGAATTGGACTTAAGGACAGGCAATCCTAGCTAATTGGACTATTCTGAGATCATTGGTATTGTCTATTTTAGCTTCCGGGGACTGTTGTACGGGTTTTGACTATTGTGGCATATTGAGTGATTTGGATCATCGGTTTCACCAGCACAGGACCACAGGCGAGTACAGTTTATTGTCTGCATTTCGATATTGATCTTTACTATATTTCATTGATTAGTCATTGGTTATGTGATTTTTATACTCTATTATAAATTGTTCAGTCGGGAATGAGAAGTACCAAGTGTGTGATCAGACCGTAGACATTGTAGATATCGTAGACATTGTAGATATCGTAGACATTGTAGATCTCGTAGACATTGTTTATTTTTGCAGTAGACCTCGTAAACATTGTTTAATTTATGCAGTAGATCTCGTAGACATTTTTTTATTTATGCAGTAGACATCGTAGACAGTGTTTATATTCTGCAAGTAGATATCGTAGACCGTGCGGTGTAGCACCCCAGACCGATCACATGTCAAAGGTACTTCTAACGGTGGAAAGTATATTGGTCTATTTATTACTATTGATTTTCTCACGGCTTTACTGTCATTTTCAAAACTCATGATTAATGCCTAACCTTTGTTTTATAGTCATTTTCTTTATTTGAATTGCATTCAGTGAATTGTGCTCGTTCCATTCCTGACTGGAAACCAACATTTTTAGGTTAGCCGTGGATTCACTTAGCTTGGAGAGTGACGGGGGTACTTGCAGAGGAAAGCCTAGTGACCAGCTAGATAGATGAATTGTAGTCATTCCATATGTGTACAAGTTTATATTTTTCTACAAATGTAAAACTTGTGATCTTTGTAAATTAAATTAATCTTGTGAATGAGTATTATTTGTGATTTTGGATCTTCATGGCCGTGACAGCGTACTACCGCCGACACTGCGGCGTAGGCTGGCTTGGACACGTCTCGTATCCGTTTAAAAAAAAAGGGGTACGGGTCGTGACAATTCCATAAAATGGTAAAAATTAAAATTTAGGCACAACAAATCACAAATAGATTTTTGTCTTGACATGACCTAAGTTGATCAATTTCGGGATAAATCGAGATTTGGACAAGATGGGGAATCAATGAAATCAAGTATGAGCACGAGCATCCAATGGTGAAGATCCAGGTCATGATTAAATTTAATTCAACTGGATATGAATACGAGGTTCATAGGCGATAAAATAATTCCAAGAAGAATTGTCAAGGCTGTTGCGGATAAGATTCTAGGGCAAGTTTAACTATGTCTCCATCCACGTAGATTAATATGAAAAGTGAACCAAAACGCAATAGGTTGATCAGACCATCATACGCCGGTTCTGATTAGACAATATGTTAGTGGGTGCGCACCCAATAAAATATGTCATGATCAAGCTCGAAAAGGATAAGCTTGTAAAACTAAGGATAATTAGCAGCATAAGATGTAAGTAAGGGTGGTAGTGATGAACAAAGATACATAGTCCATATTCTTAACTAAATGGGTCAAGCAATCAAGATAAGGTACAAGGTTAAGCATTTAAGGAATCAAGCAGAACATCATCACATGTCGGGACGAAGGAATTGAGTCAAGGCTGGATCTCTAATTGAAATCAGGAATAATTCAGTATCATGGTAGAGGTTATAGTTTAGCCATTTGACCAGAAAATCATATCAAAAAATAGAGTACAAGGAGACAGGTTTTAGTGGGACATGATATACCTACACGAAGGTGAGTTCGTCTAGGTCTTGCATATAAGATTTGTTGGAGGATAACAGCTAGTATTACATTCCGAATGTCAAGGTCACGATAAGGAACGTCAAAGGATCTCAAATAGATAGTGGGGGTTCAAGAGGTGGTAAATAAATGCACAAGATAAGGAAGATCAAGTTAATCATCTGTTTCTGATACCCTTAAGTTCATCTGGTCATAACTTGTCAATCGTATCCTTACCTCACCAGTCTCCATATAAAAATTTAACCTTTACCTAAGCCTTTACCATGACTACCATAGGAAATTTCCAATTTCTAAATATTACTCATGAAGCATAGCCTTCACATTTAGGAATCAACATTAACCATTTATTTAAATTTCCAAATTCTTTCACCTTGTCTTAAATTTTGCCCGAAACCTCTAAATCCCGTTTACGAATTCCTTGAACTTGTTCAAATGGTTCTCCTCGTGTTATTTAATTTAAATACCTCTAGGCCTTATAAAACTTATCCTCCATCATAAAATCAACTTCCGTATTTTCTTCGACATACACCTTTGAATATTATTCTCCTAAAAAAATTTCCACAACAATCTCTAAATTTCTATAACTTTATGTTCCCTCTATCCCTAGTCATTTCCTTGCAATATCTTGTTCAATATCCTTATTGAATGCAATTAATTTCTCTTTTCCATTACTAACCTTCTACATAGCCTTAGGGTAAAACTTTCCAAGAATCAATAACCAGAGTTTCGAGGTTCTCAAATCTAGGTTGACCTTGAATATCCTTATCAGTTTGAATACACCTATAAACTATCTCAAAACCCCAAAATCTCCCTAAGTGTGATTGTTTCCAAATTGGTAGTATACATCTCCTGATTCTATTCGAGACCTTTACCACATTTCTATCTCAAGGTTTCAATATTGAACACTCCACATTTTGATTTCCTCTAGATCATCATATAATCAGTTATGTCTCCTCTGAGCTACATGATTCACGTCACTTCTTCAGTCTTTCCCAGGCAGAAGATATGAAGATTCAAGGGTTTCGAGGTACATCAGGTAGGGATGATAAGATATGGGTGATTGGTGTAATTAGACAGAGTTAAGATAAGAAGAAATAAGAATGCAAGGAAATAATGACAAGAAGGAATAATGAAGATCTGTTCTTTCTCATCTGTTCAAACGAGATGAACCCATCAAGCTCAAATTAATAGCAAGAAATGAGGGTGAATCAAACAAGAGGAAAAAGGAATTCCAATTGAAGATCAAAAATGCGTTTCTCAGGGGTCGTCCTAGGAATCTCTTAAAGAATCCTAAGTGTGATTGAGTGCCTTGAATTTGAAAATATTAAATACAAAATTAAAATCAACAACTACAAAATTTTATCAAAATCATCAACTAATACCAGGATTCAAAGTTCTACAATGAATCCACCAAAATCAAATTCAAATCAAGGAAAAAGGTGAATCAAAATAAGGGAAAGGGAGTTTAAATCAGAGTTCAAAATGAGATTCTCAAGGGTCATCCCAGGAATCTCTCAAGGAATCCTAACAGTGATTGAGTACCCTCTTATCCTAACATCTTAATTTCTATATCCTATAGCAGGCTCGTAGTAGTACAACTAAGTCGTTGCGCTACTACGAAATCGTACTAATGCGAATCTCGACCTGCATGGGCCACCACTAAAAACGTGTCACGACCCGCACCCTAGAGTAAGGGCACGAGACGTGGGTACGTCCAGCCTAAGCCGCAGTGTCGGCGGTAGAACGCTGTCCTAGGTCACAACATCTAACAATATAAAGCTAAACAGTTATACTCCCCGAATGGGGGTGACATAGCAGTAAATAAACTCAATCACAACTAAGAAAGAAGAAGCACGATATGATATAGAACTCAAGGAAAATATAGATGATCAAATAGTCTAAAATAACATCTCAGCAGATATCCAGAGTACAGGGTCTCAGCTATTGAATATGAAAGAATATACACAACCCAGATCTCAAAGACAGAAATAAAGTCTAACTACCAGTCTCAAGACAACATAAGTAAGATAAGGCCTAACTAAGCTAGTCTAGGCAATAGGGGTAATGTCATCAGCTAGAGCTGGATCCTCCTGAGAGTCCAGCTCACAAGTGTCGTCTAGGGCTGCCCCGTAGAAGGTATCCACACAGGCCTCCTTCTCGTCCTCTGTAATATTTTCAACAGGTCCAGTCAGGATAGGAGCGAGCACAATACATCTCAACGGTTCATAGCAGGTTAGAAAATATAATCATGCAGTAAAGTAAGATACAGGAACTGAAGAAATACAGTATGTAAACAGAGAGAGAACTGTAATAGAAATATCTACTATAAATAGAGAACTAACAGTGGCTAGTGAGTCAGAGTACAATATAGACATGTAAATGGCATAGGATGATTCTGATGAGACACTACAGAATATTCTGATGAGATACTACTTGGGTATTATTCACATGTCCACTTCTACTCCCTCGTACCCCAATCAATACACAAGGATCCATCTAGGTTATGTTATGATTCCATGCAATGGCCCCGAAGGGTGGTACATGGTAGTCCCATAAATGGGGATTCTAGGAAACCCAATAAATGGGAGGATTCAAAGAAGACTCTGTGATCATGAGAGTACATGTCACAAGTGATTCAATGAACCATAAACATAGTGGTACGCCATGTAAGTGAAAAGTACAGAACATGAAGTACCCGATGCTCCTAAAGGATAACATCTCAAGAAGGGATCCATATAGTACCAATCCGTGTGACCAACGTGACAGTATCAAGTAAAGTAATTTAAAGCAGGAAAATAATTCTAAACAGGATATGAAATGATCAGAGAATGTACTCGCCTGGTATCTGAGTGTCCGGATGAAATACACTGTCCGAGGAGAGGTGTCTGGCTCCTAATCAGCACAAGTCACAACAAGTCTAAAATGACAACAAGATGCAATTCAATGCATTCTAAATGAATCTAGGTCAATCTAGGTCAAAGTCAACTCTTGGTCAACTCTGGTCAACCCTAGAAGTCAAACTAGGTCAACTATGGTCAAACTAGGTCTAACAAGTCTAAATTAGGTCAATCTAGTCTACATTTGTCTATACTAGGTCACACAAGCCTATACTAGCTAGTACACACCACTACAAGGCTATGCAAACCTGTACCAAGCCTACACACATATTCATATAGGCTAAGCCATTACACTATCTACATTATCTATAGGCAAAATGCCATATCCAATTCACATTACCCAATCACATGCATATTTCACATTAGGCTATATATATATACATATATTTACTCACATACCATTATTTATATACCCACATAAAGTATATATGTAATATACATACACATTTAGATAAAGGGAAAAACTAGGCATGTGTGTGTGTATAAGGTGTCATGTATGTGGAATGTGTATATGAGAATGTGAGAGATAGGAAATTAGCTATTTGGTGTTCATGTGTGTAGTGTCATGTGACAGGAATACTGGACTATAGTGTGAGTGAAAAACAGTGCATTGTGAGTGAAAAATCAGTGTATAACCATGTGTGGTTTGTGTTTAGTGAATGAGTGTGTATAAGGACATCGGTTTTCAGTTTGTGTGTGATATGGTGTTTAGTGTGTGAGTAGTGTGTGTGTGTTTGAGAGTAGCAAATGTGTGTGGATGCTGTGTGTGAGAGTGTGTTAGAGGGTGAGTGTGTGTAAAAGCATGGCAAGGGTTTCTCAGATTTTTGACTGTCATGTGTGTGTGAGTGCAGAATTTGCAAATCAGTGAGGGAAACAGGAAATAGACAGTGAGTGAGAAGGAAGGGAAAGTGTCATGCCCCAGAACCAGAATACTGGAGAGCGGGGGAATGACTCAGCCAGCTACGTATTACGGGTAGATGAATACCGTATAATACGATCAATGCTGTCTAATAAGACGAGGGGGTGCATACTACATAAAAGTCTCGCTATGGTCACTCCACATCTATTGTCTCAATCATTCAAACAAGAAACAGAAATAGAGAACATGTGAGATAAAGCAGTAAGGCGTCCCAAACGCTCAGTCAAAATGTTCTGATATCTGGCTTTACAAAATACAGCCAGATGATGTGATAAGTATACACAATTGTTATCAGCTGCAGCCTGACTTAGTTACAATTATGTAAAAATAAATACAAGACAATCCGACTAACATGTCGGTGCCAAACGGCAAGGTATAAAGTAGATAACAAAACGAGCGGGGAAGTAAGAAACCCACTCGAGTCCTCCTACGATCATCCCTCTAGTGTTGACCATCTTGGAGGTAGAAGTAAGCTGGATCCTCGGGGGCCGACTCTAAATCTGGCCATGCAAAACCAGAGAGGTTAGACCTCTAACAGCAAGTACCACAAGGGAGCACGATTTGAGGAATGAAGCCAGTAAAAAGAAAATATGATAATAGATCTCTGCTATCTACTCGGATTCACATAACATCACGACACTTCGAACCAACCTCCCAACCAAACAAGGACAGACGTTGGCCCGTCATGTCCTGACGTTCTGATCATCTCAGTTAGGTAACAGAGTAGGTACAGTACACAAACAAATTAATTTAAACGGCATGCAACTACTACGGCTTGCTACTGTGAGTTCCAAGTTATCCTGGATTTATGCAATAGAGGATTCCTCAGTTCTTACTATGTGCAAGCAAGTTAGTCTATCCAGTCAATCAATTGTGCCAATCATAATTAGACGAGTCCCAGCGGGACGCCCGTCATCAATATATAATATACAATAAATAATATAACCAGATACCGCTCCCTGCCCGTGTGGCAGATTTGCAGTATCTGTGGGAACCAGCGGCCTGTCGGACTTAATAGTCCCCAAGAGGGCTGCCATGTAAGAACTCGGGAATCCATCCTCTCCATGTAATTATTATTTTATTTAACTTAATAGCCTCTACGTTGAGTGAAATCCCATGTCGTGGATCGGTCATTCAAATGAGTACTTTCGTACAGGGTATGATATGCACAACTCTACAACGATACCCATGCGGTTAGGTTGTAGGTCTCACATAGCGTAATGCAATGATCAAAACTAACCACGGATTAATCATGCCTTGACCATAGAGTACACATGCTGCTTTTGTAGAATAAATAAATAAATAATAAATTGAAGCCTGCATGTGCCTGTATGTCGATATTCGGGATCAGCCAGTCGATTAATAGTTCATAATTAATATGAACGTGTCTCATTCATTCAATTTAATAAGACGACTAGCCAGTCTCTTAGTTCCAACTAGGAACGCATGATCAATTTACTAAATCAAGATAACAATCCTTGTTTATTAATGCCAAGACAATAATTAATGCTAATAAATGCCAAATTAATCCATAAATGGTAATAAATGTCACTCAATCTCAATCAATGTCAATTGAAACAAGAATCAGCCAAAAAGCATTATGGCTAGCATTCATACGGCTGGGAAATTATTGATTCATGCGGCCGGGAATGAATAGGTTACATGCGGCTAGGCAAGGGTGATTCCATGCAGCCGAAACCAAAATAGTCTCATACGGCCAAATTAGCAAAGTCCTATGCAGCTAGAAATTAAAAAGGGTCTTATGCGGCTACAGGCAACATACGCACATGCGGCCAGGGAAAATTCTATGCGGCAGAAATAGGTGCAAGCCTATATCGGCTAAGAAGTCTCATGCGCCATGCGGCTGAGAATGATCAGTGCCATGCGGCTGAAAATGTCAGCGCCATGCGGCTGAAATGGGTGCATGCCTACATACGGCTAAGAATTCTCATACGCCATGCAGCTGAGAATGATCAGTGCCATGCGGCTGAAAATGATCAGCGCCATACGGCTGAGGGACTGAATGCATATGCGGCTAACTAAAAACTCATGCGACAGATAAGCTCATACGGCTAACTAAAAACTCATGCGGCAGATAAGCTCATGCGGCTAACTAAGCCCATGCGGCTATCTAAGCTCATGCGGCTATCTAAGCCCATGCGGCTATCTAAGACTTGCGCATGAAAACTCATACGGTCAAGCACTGTCATGCGGCCAGGATCTGTTCTTCTTCTCCGAATTTCTAAGGACAGAACCATGGAAACCATTGCTTCCAAGCTCTCTAAATCCTTCATTCCAAGTCCAAATCTGAACTTCCATAGGTTAAAATGGGGTAGAACGAAATTCTCTACGACATGGAACCATCAAAACTTAAAGATAACAAAGTTCACTAGATCAAAACCTAAGAAATCTGAAAATACATTAAACTTAGATCTACAAGAAATGAACCATGGAAATTGAAAATGCTAAGTACTAAAGAGGCTCAAAATCAAGTAAGGAAGATGATGGAACAATAATAATGGGGATCCATCAAGAAGCAAGTTTGGTACTTGCCTTGGCGGCTGAGTAGGTGGAGAAGAGTTATGGAGGAAGAAGAAGTATAAAAAGAGTAATGGTGAAGTAATGAAGAGAGAGAAAGGGGATGGCTTTAAATGGAAGGGGTGGTGGTAGGTGGGGGTTTGTGTTCGGTTCATGATGAAACAGCATACTAAATCCAATCCAAGCCGAACCCAAAGCATAGCTAAAGCAGAGTATAGAAGCAGAAAATAAAATACAGAAATAAAATTACAAAAAATTAATTAACATGAAATTAAAGGGGTTTAATTACAGAGTAATACATGATAAATATTAAAGCAGTACATGTATTAAAAATACGTATTCTGGGAACGGAAAGTGACATCTCTACCCTCCTTAGAAAATTTTGTCTTCGAATTTTAAATCCAAGCAGGATAGGAATATCAAAACTAAACTAATCTAGGTACAAGAAACTTGAGCAAGCAATCATTCTTCAATGTTAACTAGCAGATAATATATCTATATTAATCTACGATATCACGTAGTTCTATCTATAGGGTGACAAGCATGAGGGGTTAAGACAATCAAGGTACACGGGAAGAAATATACCTTGTGAGTCAAACAGATGTGGATACCATGATCGGATATCATCCTCACGTTTCCACGTTGACTCTCCTAATGAGTGATAATCCCAAGCAACCCGGACAAGGCTAATTGTTCGGTTCTTGAGTATCTTCTCTCTTCGGTCCAAAATGGACACCGGCTGCTCCTCGTAAGACAAGTTGGTACTAACAACCAACTCAGAATAATTAAGGATATGGCTGGGTCCGATACATACCTTCGTAATTGAGATACATGAAACACGTCATGCACCTCTCGTAACGAAGGTGGAAGGGATAAACGATAAGCAACATCGCCTATCCTATCCAGGATAACGAATGGTCCTACGTATCGCGGACTCAATTTCCTGCGAATGCCAAATCTAATGACCCCACGGGTAGGTGAGATCCGCAAAAATACGTGGTCCCCAACAGAAAACTCTAGCGGCCTACGATGCTGGTCCGCCCAATGACGATGCCGATCATGTGCAACTCGAAGTCGCTCTCTAATTCTTTAACCACTTCAACCGTCTGAACAATCAATTCTGGGCCTAGCATCTTCCTTTCTCCTATATCATCCCATGCTAGTGGCGATCTACACTTTTTACCATATAGTACCTCAAATGGCGCCATCTGGATACTGGCTTGATAACTATTGTTGTATGAGAATTCGACTAAGTGTAAGTGGCTCTCCCAAGACCCTCCAAAATCTAGGGTGCAAGCTCGCAACATATCTTCCAAAGTCTGAATTGTCCTTTCTGATTGCCCGTCCGTCTGTGGATGGTAAGTCGTGCTAAATTTTAACTTGGTGCCTAGACTATGATGCAAGCTTTTTTAGAAATGTGATATGAAACGGGTATCTCTGTCTGACACAATACTGACAGGGACTCCATGCTGCCAGACTATCTGTTGCATATACAACTCTGCCAACTTTTCTGTAGATTGCCCTACTCTGAAAGGAAGAAAGTGTGCTACCTTTGTAAGCCGGTCCACTATCACCCAAATAGCATCTTTACTACTTGGTGATCTCGGTAAACCGGTCACAAAGTCTATTGTGATGTGCTTCCACTTCCATTCGGGATAGGAAGCGGTTGCAATAACCCAGCTGGCCTCTGCTGTTTTGCCTTCACTTGCTGACATATCAAGCAACGGGAAACAAATCTAGCTATCTCCCTCTTCATTCCATTCCACCAGAAGTGCTGCTTGATATCTTGGTACATCTTGGTCCCTCCAGGATGTATAGAATACTGGAAATTGTGAGCTTCTATCATAACTTCTTGTCTAATATCTCCACTAGGTACACATAGACGTGATCCAAACCTAAGTGTACCGTCTTCATGAATTTGTATCTCCTTTCTGAGCCCTGACTCACACTCTGCCCTAAGCTTCTGAATCCTTGGGTCATGTGCCTGAGCTGCCTTGATCCTGTCTACCAAGTCAGATTGAACTTGTAGACTTGCCAGAACTCTACATCACTAGGAAGTATAACTTCTATGCCCATCTCCTGAAGATCTTCTAAAATGTGCTTCTGCGTTGTCAACATAAATGCGCCGCCTCTTCTGCTGAGAGCGTCTGCTACCACATTAGCCTTGTCTGGATGATACTGAAGCTCAACATCGTAATCCTTGATCAGCTCTAACCATCTTCTCTGCCTCATGTTCAGCTCCTTCTGAGTAAAGATGTACTTCAGACTTTTATGGTCTGTGTACATGTCCACTCGATTACCATATAAGTAATGCCTCCATAGCTTCAAAGCAAATACTACTGCTGCCAACTCCAAATCATGAGTTGGGTAATTCTTCTCGTGGTCTCGAAGTTGCCTAGATGCGTATGCTATCACCTTCCCGTGCTGCATGAGGACACGTCCAAGTCCTTTACCTGACGCATCACAATATACAGTAAAATCTCGGGTCCAACTGGCAATGTAAGAATGGGCGCTGATATCAACTTCTGTTTCAGATTCTCAAATGATGACTGATATTCTGCCGACCAAATGAATGGCACATCCTTTCGTGTCAAGCGGGTCATGGGTGCTGAAAGTCTTACAAAAGCTGATACAAACCTTTTGTAATATCCTGGCAATTCCAAGAAACTCTGTACATCAGCTACGGTCTTGGGTACTGGCCAACTCTCTACTGCTTCTACCTTCTTGGGATCCACTGCTACTCCAGCTCCTGATATTATGACCCAAAAATGAAATGTGATCCGTCCAGAACTCATACTTACTGAGCTTGGCATACAACTGGTTCTCCTCAGAACCTGTAACACTTTCCTGAGGTGGTCTTTATGCTCCTTTTTACTAGCAGAGTATACGAGAATGTCGTCAAGAAACACAATGACAAACTGATCTAAGTACGGCATAAGGATGCGGTTCATCAAGTCCATAAATATTGCTGGAGCATTGGTCAAACCAAACGGCATTACTAAGAATTCATAATGCCCATACTTCGACCTGAACGTCTTGGAAATGTCTTCCTTCCGAACCCTCACCTGATGGTACCATGAACGAAGATCTATCTTAGAGAAAACTCTAGCCCTGCTCAACTGATCAAATAAGTCGTCGATCCTTGGTAGTGGATACTTGTTCTTTACTGTTGCCGCGTTAAGCTTTCTGTAGTCGATACACAATCTGGATGATCCATCTTCTTCCTACAAGTACTACTGGTGCTGCCCACGGCGATATGCTAGCTTGGATAAACTTCTTCTCCTTCAGTTCCTCTATATGCTGATGTACCTTGGCCTGCTCTGAATCCGCCATTCTGTAAACCGATCTGATATCGGTTTAGTTCCAGGTGCCAATTCTATACTGAACTCAATATCTCTAACCGGTGGTAGACCTGGAAGTTCTTCGGGAAATACGTCCAGAAACTCTTCAACTACCTTCGGAACCTGAACTTCTTCCATTGTCGTTATTACTCCCTGCTCTTGCTGAGTTGCCTCTGATCTGACTAAGGTGAATCTTTTTATGCCTGAATATCAAAAGATACACTCCTACTACGACAATCTATTGTCGCATGACTGTCTTTCAGCTAGTCCATGCCTAAGATAACGTCGAAATTTCCAACAGGAAATTCTATCAACTGGGCGGGTAAGGAATGCTCGTAAACTACAATGCTACATGCTAGAATAACTCTACTAACTCCTACGAGCCCATTACCAGTGAGTATATTCAACCTCCCTGGCAATGCCTCGAACTCCATTCCTAGCCGTGTCACAAATTGTGCAGATATAAATGAGTGTGATGCTCCTGAATCAAACAATGCTACTACGGAATATGAGGCGACGAGAATGTTACCTGCCACAACATCTTCCGATGCTAATACCTCCTCTAAGGACAGTGTGAATGCCTGCCCTCGACCTCCTTGCTGGTTCCCATGCGTGGCCTAGCCTGGTGCTACGGCTGGCCCCTGCCTTGATGATACTGGGGTGGTCTATGCTGGTGTTGCTGCATCGGCGGTCCCTGCTGCCGAAACATATGAGCCTGTGGCATTAACGGATGCTGGGCCAATGGTCTCACTGCCACTGCTGGTCCTCGATACTGTCCTGTCCCTGGTGCTGGCAGAGCAGGAAACTGCTGTACTGGTCATCCTGACCTCGAATTCATGGAACGTGTGGTAACCCGATGATCTAAATTTCCACATATCAAATACAGTTTGTTCAATGCCCGACACACATCTCTAGTGTGCCCTATCTTCCACAATAAGTGTAGCCCGTTGGGGGTTGCTGGTTCTTCCTTGGTTGCTGCTGCTGCTGCCTGGGTGGTGGTGCTGGCCCTCGCATCGCCACATCGTGGATATGAATGCCAGGGGATGGTGCTGTTGTTCGGGCGCTACTCCCCCTCCTCCTTCTATCTGACTGTGGGATCTCTTCTGACCCCCAGTCCTTGTCGTGATCCTCTGAATGGTGATCTCATGCCTTCAAGTTGCCGTCAATACTTCGTCAAAAGTCTGGTAGTTGTGCCCCTCTCTCAATTGCAAGAGCTCAAGATAAAATCCTTGCTGGAACCTCATCGCCCTCTGGCGCTCCGTTGCTACCATCTCTGGGGCAAACCTACTCAATCTGCAGAACTCCGCTGCATAAACATCTACCGTCTTGTCGACCTGCTTGAGGTTGATAAACTTCTGTTGTAGCTCAAACTACGCCACAATTCCATAGTACTTCGTCTTGAACCTTGCTGTGAAATCGTCCCAAGCAACGGGACGTCTGATACCTACTTCTTCTGATTCCCACCAATCACGTACGAGATCCTGAAGTAGCAACTTCACCTGATCCACACGTTTTTCTGCGACACCTTAGTTGCTGTCAAAATAGCCTCAATATCCTTAAGCCATGCATCTGCTGAGATGGCATCCTCCGTGCCCTCGAAACGGCAGGGGTTGTACTTACAAAACCTAGTTGATGCTCCTGAATCTGGCCTCGCCCCTCTTTCTAATGCCGTCTGTAACCCTTGGTTGAGTAGTACATTCTTCTCCTGTAACTGAGCATGCATGCGCTGCTGGGCTAATATCTGGTGTTGCTGAGTGGCCATCATCTCTCTCATGATCTCCAGAAGGGCCGGTGTGTCCACTTTCACAGGGGTAGGTGGAACTGTTGGTGGTGGTGGAACCTCCGGATACTGCGATCCAGCTGCAGCTTCCACTATCACTTCTTCCTGGATAGTCTCTGGAGGTAGTACTGGCCCGTGTTGCTGACCAACCCGGTCATGTTGTCCGTGATGTCCATATTGTTGCTGTCAGCTCTGACAGGTGTGGACGAAGTGCCCCTAAGAAAAGGGACAAGAGAACAATCAAACGATCGGACACGAAGGATCAATAAAGTCAAGGGATACTGGAATGTCGAGCTGGAGTTGAGAATCAACAATTATGAGATCAAGGGGGAACATGTGTGATTGAGATATCCTATTAAAACACCCCACAAGTCAGAAATCAGACCTGCATGAGCCACCACTAAAACCTTGTCACGCCCCAGAACCAGAATACTGGAGAGCGGCGGAATGACTCAGCCAGCTACGTATTACGAGTAGATAATACCGTATAATACGATCAATGCTGTCTAATAAGACGAGGGGGTGCATACTACATAAAAATCTCGCTATGGTCACTCCACATCTATTGTCTCAATCATTCAAATAAGAAACATAAATAGAGAACATGTGAGATAAAGTAGTAAGGCGTCCCAAACGCTCAGTCAAAATGTTCTGATATCTGGCTTTACAAAATACAGCCAGATGATGTGATAAGTATACACAATTGTTATCAGCTGCAGCCTGATTTAGTTACAATTATGTAAAAGTAAATACAAGACAATCCGACTAACATGTCGGTGCCAAACGGCAAGGTATAAAGTAGATAACAAAACGAGCGGGAAGTAAGAAACCCACTCGAGTCCTCCTGTGATCATCCCTCTAGTGTTGACCATCTTGGAGGTAGAAGTAAGCTGGATCCTCGGGGGCCGGCTCTAAATCTGGCCATGCAAAACCAGAGAGGTTATGTAATGCCTGTGGTCCGTATTACGTATTTTTAGAATACGTGTACGTATTTTATCTTGTATTGCATGATCCTGGCTTAGCTTTTCTTCATGGCTTGGTTTATTTCTTGGTTTGGGTTCGGCTAGGCTTGGTTTTCTTTGGTTTATTATGAACCAAGGAGAGAACCACCAACCTACCACTACCGCTACCATTTATTAACCCACACTTCCTTCTCTCTTCATTACTCTTCTTCTTTCCTCCATTAACTCCTTCACCTACCAGAGAGAGAGAGAGGGGTCTAGTCAAGTGCAGCTTGCTTCATGAAGGAACTCTAATTTTATTGCTCCATTCTCTTCTTTACAGCATTTTAGCTTACTTTAGTACTTGGCATTTTTACTTTCCATGGCCGGATTCTTGTAGATCTAAGTTTATCTCATTTTCGGATTTCTTGGATTTTGATCTATTTAATCTTGTTGTTTCTAAGTTTTGATGGTTCTATGTTGTAGAGAATTTCGTTCGACCCCATTTGACCTATGGAAGTTCGGATTTGGGCTCTGGATGAAAGTTTCTTGGAGCTTGAGAACTTGGCTCTCATGGTGTTCTTCTTCTCGGAATTTTGGAGAAGATGAACTGTGCTTAGACTTGACCGTATGAACATTTCATGCGGCAAGTGTTTTCCCAGCCGCATGCATAATCGAGCCGTATAAGATCCTGAAACCCCGTAGCCGCATTCGCCCCCTTGCTATGCAGCCGCATGTGTGCCCGCCATATTTAGCCGCATGAGTACGAATTCCCTGAACCGCATGAGGGCTGAACTCTTCTAACCGCATGGACCTACTTTCAGCCCGCCACATGAGACCCTTGCGTTCTAGCCGCATAAGCCTACTTTCTTCTTGGCCGCATAGACCAAGTCTCTTCTAGCCGCATGGACCTTTGCTCTGCGAGCCGCCTGAGCCCGGCCCATTCTAGCCGCATGGATTCCTTCCCTACGAGCCACATAACACCTATTTTCTCGACCGCATGCTCCCTTGCCTTTCTAGCCGCATTCCCCTGTCC